>JACEVL010000328.1:165000-196223 GCA_020284085.1 Aporrectodea caliginosa | reverse complement strand
CTACATAATAGCTATATCCCTGTAGCCTACCAGTTCCAGCGGGTGAAGAAGGAGAGTAGCGCAGAAGTCTAACCTCATGTCTGAGCTGACGGCAGCCTAGAACTCAGCCCAGCAAACTGTTCTGGGAAGTGGTCTCCCTGGGAAGGATACAGGCTGGCAGGCCTCAT
This sequence comes from Aporrectodea caliginosa, assembly GCA_020284085.1. NCBI lineage: Eukaryota > Metazoa > Annelida > Clitellata > Crassiclitellata > Lumbricidae > Aporrectodea > Aporrectodea caliginosa. Next base: position 196,056 of record JACEVL010000328.1, on the reverse strand, counting down.
TGTCATCGAACCCCGCCTGAAGCCCCAAAGCGATGCCGATACAGAACGCCTGGCCCATCCCCTGGAAAAGATCAGAAGTCAAAATTGTGATCATCCGCTGGTGAAGCCACGTTGCAGCTGTCGTTATGGCGCGCCGGTCGTTCGCCCATCAGGCCTGTATTGTCGCAAGCTGCTGGTAAACGTAGTTCTTTAATGATTTTATGGTCCAGCACAAGCAATGTTGAAATTCTTGTCGACAATTGTACACACACAAGCAAATTCTTGTCGACAAATGTACGCACAAGACACGCAAACCTCTATCATTTGCTAAGGCAAATCGCCGTTGCTAATGGCAAAATGTCCGTTTGCATAAAATGTCCGTTGTCGACAATTTGCACGGGCAAATGTCCGTTGCCAAGACAAATGTCCGTCGCTAAGGCAAATGTCCGTCGTCCAATGTGTACAGCCTTTTTGCTTGCAGAGGGAAGGGGGGAAGGGAGCGCAAGTGAACGACGAGGAGGGAGGGAGAGGAACGCAGGCGAGCGTCGCACCGTCGAGTGGAGGGGCGCAGGCGAACGTAGCCCGAGGGAGGGGGAAACATCCCAAGTGGCCACGACAAGACCCCCCCGGGGACGGCGCCCAGCTACTGGTAGCGGGCGGGACGGCGAGTCTCCCTCAACGGACGCCCGCTGACTCTAGTGTCGTCGTCGGCAGGAGGGGCAGGCACCTCCAGTTCCTCCAGCTTCCTCTTCCCGGAAGCAGGACCGAAGCTTGTCCACATGGACGGTGAGTGGACGAGAATGAGGGGACTTCCTGATGCGGTAGTTCACAGGGCCGCTGCGTGCCTCCACGACGAAAGGTCCTGTGTACATCTTCTGCCATTTCGGAGAGCGACCTTGGTAACGACGAGGGGTATAGTACCAAACTTGCGCCCCAGGGGCAAATTCAGCCGGACGCACCCGCAAGTCATAAGCACGCTTCTGGCGCTCCGCAGCCACTCCCAGATGCTCTCGTACCAGGCGGTACGCGGACTCCATGCGCTCAGCAAAGTCTTGCACATAACTCGCGTACGTGCCTGCGCCCGGATCAGCGCTCGGGGGACTGCCGTAGACCAGGTCCAACGGGGCGCGGGTCTCCCGACCGAACATCAGGTAGTTCGGGCTGAACCCCGTGGTTTCGTGTAGTGACGCCCGGTAAGCGGCGAGGACATGGGGCAGAGATTCGTCCCAGTCCCGTTGATTGCTACTGACCACTTTCCCCAGCATGGCATTAAGCGTCCTATGAAAGCGCTCTATGAGCCCATTCCCGCTCGGGTGATAAGGTGATGTCCTAACCTTATCTATTCCCAGCAATCGGCAAAGTTCCCTGAACAAGTTACCCTCGAAATTAGTCCCCTGGTCGGTGAGGATTTGTAGCGGTGCGCCGTACCTCACGATAACGTTTTCAACCAAGGCCCTAGCAACCGAGGCTGCTTCTTGATTGTGCATGGGGACTGCATCTCCCGTATCAGATCCGATGAGTGGCCACGTTCTCAAACGTTCGGCCAAGATCGCCTTCCCTTACCGAGAAAAGCGCCTCACATCACTGAATTCAGTTAAAAGTTCCCGCAATTGGTCTCGGGTCTCGGGGTGTCACCTCCTCGGGGAGATCGGCCAACACCTTCACATCTCGCAAGGAGCCGCCTCACCAACCGGCTCCTCACCCTTATCACGGGTCTCCCGACACTCAACTTCGACCGGGTGCAACCCTCCCAACAACTGGTCCTTAACCAACCTTACAGGATCCTCGGTCAAGTTTACTACCCGGACCTGGGTCGTTCTGGCGTCATCGCCTACTACGACCCGTGCGAGATGGACCCCCGGACTGATTTCCTTGGCATCTGTCATCCAGGCCGGCGCTACCGACGACAAATCCCCATACAGGGTCTTTACAGGGATGTCGAATTGACTCTTAGGCGCGACTACAACTTCCTCAGCCACAATTACCCGACGGCACCACCCGGCTCCATTACCTCTTACCAGGGAAATACGTTTCCGACCAATAAACAAGGCCCCGGTCCCAAAACCTAGGCGGCATCGGTGTTCCCTCAACCAATCCATACCCAGCATGGGGTCAGCTATCTGATCGGACACCAAAAATGCACTAGAGATCTCAAACCCACTCCGAATCTTAATGGGGACCCTTATCTCACCCAAAACCCGTATATCGGACCCGTTCGCAGCCATCAAGTACCGGTTACAGGGACGAATCTCTAACCCCTGGACAGTAGAGGAAGGTATGAGGCTCACCTCCGATCCGGTGTCGACCAGGCAGAGTTGAGAGCGTCCATTGATCGTCCCCCTGACGTAGACAGCGTTGAAGGTTGCACGGTTGGGTACTCTTGGATGGGTCGTGTGATTGGCGGCCACCGGCTCCGTCGGCGTCGAATCTTGGGTTTCTGTCTCGGTCGCATCCGGGCGATGACGGGCCCGGCGTGACTGGCGGCAGTTGCGGGCGAAGTGGCCTGGTTGGCCACAGTTGAAGCAATTCATCTCCCGCCTCGGTCTTTCTTGGTCGTCGACGTTGGCGTAACCCGGGCGAGTCTCTCGGCCCGGTCCTCGGTTACGGTCTCCAGAGCGAACGTCTCGGTCCGGCCCAGCATTAGCCGGAGGCGTACGACCTCGCAGCTCCCGGAACTGCCGGTCAAACTTGCCTTCGAGCTCTCGTTGCCATCGGCGTTGCTCTTCCTTCTGGTCGGTCAGGAACCGGCCCAACTGCGCCTGGATCTGGTCGCCGACATCGGTCTCCCGAGTGCCACGCACCCGGTTTGGCGGTCTTCCGCGGTCGTCAGGTTCCGACGGTCTCCTCCGGTCGTCCTGGCCCGTCGTGCTTCGGTAAGCCTCCAGACGAAGCGCCGTCCGGTAAGCTTCGTCCAGTGACTTGGGTTCTCTCTCGCGAATCTTGAGCGAGAGCTCCCGATCCCTCATCGCCTCCAGGAACGCGTCTTTGGCGATGATCTCCGTGGTTTCGTTGGAAGGCACTGGGTAGGCGAGAACCACCAACCGACGAATTTCATGAAGGAGGTCGGAAAGGCTTTCCCCGGCACGCTGGCGGCGGTAATAGAGTTGCGCCCGGAAGGTCTCGGCTTGGCCTTCCGTCCCGTAGCGTTGACGTAGCCGCTCCACCAACTGTTCGTAGGTCGCATCAGGCTGGGCCCCGAAGTCCCAGAGCAACTGAGTGGCTGCTTTCTCCAGTGAGCAGCGAAGGAAATCGATTTTGTCCGAAGCGGTCCACCGGTTGTGCCTCGCACACACCTCGAACTGAGACAGGAATGATTCCAGTGAACCTGTCCCATCGAAACGCCCGGGTTTCATCTGCATCGGCCGGTTTTTCAACAGGCCGCCGACGCCCTCAAGCAGCCCCGGAAGAATTCTTGACTCGTCCTTCACTTCCCGGCTAACAGGTTCCGTGGATTTTCTTCGCTCGCTCGGCTCCATCGGCTTCCATTCCTCGAAGCCAAAGTCGTCTGGCAGGCTGTTCCGGTCCGGCTTGATCTCCATCGGTCGCCTTCTCTCGGCGGGCGTAGAGGTTTTAGGCTGCAGGATGTCAAAGTCGACCAGCGGGTAGACGCGCGTGTCGTCCTCGTCTCCCATCGGAAATCAGTGTTCTTCAATCGTCTAGCACCCCACTTCTGCTGTACCACTGTGGCGAAAACGGCTGGCGTCGGGCGGGCGGACTCCGGTATCTTCAGTCACCAGGATAGCTCTTCGGAGTCTTCCCTGTTCTTCGTTCGTTCGCTGGACTCGGCCTTTCCCGTCGGGCAAAGGACTTAACGGTGCCACCGACGATGCCTAACACTAGGTTAACTTGGAAGACGGCAACGACACGGATCAACACAGCAGATTGTTTTATTAATGTCGAACAGCTTAAACACTACAACTCTGGCTTAACTCTCATTAACTGAACTTTAACTAACTTCGGAACCAACTAACTCACTCGCTCACACACTCACACACTAACACGCGACAGGCGTCTCTATATATAGGCACAGAGGACGACAAATTGTCCGTTACTAAGGCAAGAGGCTGGTTGCTAAGGCAAGGCCCGTTACTAAGGCAAGAGGCTGGTTGCTAAGGCAAGGCAAAAGGCCCGTTACTAAGGCAAGAGGCTGGTTGCTAAGGCAAGGCAAAAGGCCCGTTACTAAGGCAAGAGGCTGGTTGCTAAGGCAAGGCAAAAGGCCCGTTACTAAGGCAAGAGGCTGGTTGCTAAGGCAAGGCAAAAGGCCCGTTACTAAGGCAAGAGGCTGGTTGCTAAGGCAAGGCAAAAGGCCCGTTACTAAGGCTAGAGGCTTGCTAAGGCAAATGTCCATGCGCCTTTCAAATAATGCTACACTCCCAAAAAAGTACAGTAACAAATCATCATATTATCAAATAATACTAAGTTGGGATACAAAAGGAGGACCTAAAGGGACCAGAGTCCCGCTAAGCAGGGCCACCTATGTAAGGGCTGTTAAAGGTTGTTTTTGTTTTAAAAACAAAACAAAAACAAAAAATTCCAAATTTTGTTTTTGTGGTTTTTTACAAATTTAAAAATTATAAATGCCAAAAATGGCGTCTCTTCAACTCTCTTGGCAATTGTTGTATGGTCTTTGTTAACTTCGTTTTATGACATTCTACAGTTCTACTGTTCTAGTTATAATTTAATTTATATGCATCTGATTAATTTGAACGGTATTGTGCCATTTTATGAGTTTTAAGTGATCCGAAATAGGAAAATTTTAAAAACAAAAACCAAAAAACCATAAAAACCAAAAACCAAAAAACCAACTTTTCATTTTGAAAAGTTTTTTGTTTTTTGCACCTCTGTACCAGTGCTGTTAGGTGGAGGTTGATAACATAATGTTCAGGATTGGGAGTGAATTAAGCAACAACTAAAATGATAACATAATTAGCATTGTCTAATGCTGAAAAGTTCTTTAATAAACAAACAGAAGATTAAAAGCAGTTATATATTTAAAGTTAGTAGGTGGGCACGCAGAAGTTTTTTAAATAGGAGGAGATGAGACGCGCTAAGGATGTCGGCAGGAAGATTGTTCCAAACAGTAGGACCAGTTATCTTAATAGAGAATTTGCGAGTGTTTGTGTGAGCAAAAATCGGTCTATAATTGGAGGCTGTTCTAGTACTGTAAGAATGAGTGGCGGAGCCAGTTTTAAAATAGTCAGTAAAGGTGTTAGGTAAAAAACCGTGTTTATAACGAAACATAAACTCACCAGTTTGCAATATTCTAATCTGATCTAATGTTAAAATGCCGTGGAGGAGGAAAAGTTGAGCAGTATGACACTTATAATCAGATTTAGTAATTATTCGAACGGCTCTTTTCTGTAAGATAATCAAGCGTGTAAGTCGTGAGGTGTAGTTCGAGGCCCAGACTATATTACAATATGATAAGTACGGGTAGATTAACCATCAGGCTACCAAGCTATAGTGACATTAGCTAAAATGTGGATGGGGATGGTTACCAGCACCCTGGATATCGGGTTTGGTTTCACATATCATATCTTGTAATACGCCAATGGATACAGCATTCAATTCTGTACAAAAATGGCATATTTAGTTGTACATGTTGTGAATGCACCTCGAAATTACATCATTTTTAACAAAGGAACCGATAATTAGCGATATTTTATATTATTGCGTACATTTTGTACTTTTTGGATAAACAAAATAATATAAGATTATGTGTGTTTTGAAACTGATCTATTTATCCAAGATGCACACATACATGTTTATATATTCGGATATTCTTTTCACTGTTAGTTAAGGTTTTCGTTTTTTTATATGTTCATAGTGTTTTGAATCGAATTAATCAGTGTACTATGTACTATACTGTTTGCATTGCTGTACGAAACTTGATGTTGTACTGTTTGTCAAGGATTTAGCTAATTCAAATTTCTGAAATGTTGTTCTAGGTGTCCCTAGTTAGCGGGATCTTGATCCCTTTTGGGACTCCTCTTGCGGCCAATCCTGTTATTTTATGTTGAAATGTTATGTGATTTCATTTGGCTTCAATAAAGAGTTTTGATTGATTGATTGATTGATTGATTGATACGTATAAATATACATCCATACATATATGTCCATATATATATATCATACATATATATCGGTTTACGTTGTGATGCTGTATTCAGCCATTTTCACACAGATTACGCGTATTATTATTTATTTTGAACACTTCCGGTCATCAAAAACAAATTAATCAGTATGAAAAAATGGCACTACATGTCCTCTATGGAACGGCATAATTTATTTCTCTTCTAAAATAAATTATGAATACGTTATAATCGAAAAAACATGAAAAATGTGTGAAAGTGTAACCTATTTTCATACATTTTAATTTATTTTGAGCACTTCCGGTTGTCTCAGGTCAACTCAGTGACCATAGAAATGTAGCCCCACATTCCTCTATAGAATGGTATAATATGTGTCTCTTAATATTAAATGACGGATAAGATATAGTCGAAAATCTAGAAGGGTGGTATCCACCCCTGTGCCTCGGGTATATCATCGGGTATAACTTTGAATGGCGTGGGCTACCACCATGATGTTTACCTCAAAATGTGCGCAAATGAATCTGCTACAGCTGCTTAAAATGTAAAAAATATATTCCATATGAAAAAAACACAGTATGCATAAAAACGTAAGGGCGGGGGGTGGTAACCCCCCCCACTTGGTAACCAGGGATTAGTGAGTAATATAGGTTAGTTAAAATGTGGATGGGTAATTTATATGAAATGCGCAATAAAATACCTGTGTTTTTGGCCAATTTAATCGATATTTGAGAAATATGTTCTTTCCAGGTCATGTTTTGATCGATCACGACACCAAGAAAATTGACTTCAGTAATTTGAGGAATGAGTACACCGTCAATTAGTAGTGGGGGTGTTTGCGTAGGGGGGATTTTCCTGTGAGAATTAAATAAAATATAGGATGTTTTACATAAGTTTAGAGAAAGTCTGTTTGCTTTGAACCAGTCACCCACAAGGGTGTTCAAGGTTCATAATTTGGAATAGGTTTTCATGGGACTTGTGTGAGATAAAAACGTTTGAATCATCAGCAAACAACTCAAAGTGCAATAAAAAAGAAACATGGGGTAGATCATTTATATAAAGTAAAAATAATAGTGGCCCCAGAATGAAACCTTGAGGAACACCAAATTCAATAAGGCGAAATTTCGATACTTCATTTTTGCATTGGACCTGTTGCTGTCTATTATCCAGATAATTTTTGAGCAAAGGAGTGGTAACCCTCGAATTCCATAATTATCTTTTTTTTCAAAAGGATTTTATGATCTACGGAATCGAACGCTTTTGAAAGGTCGAGAAATATTCCAACAGAATACTCGTTATTTTCAATAGCTTGCGATATTTTATCTTGGATATTCAAGAGAGACATGGCAGTTGAATGTCCAGCCTGAAATCCGTGTTGGTTTAAATATAGGATTTTCATTTTAGTAACGTAGTCGTACAGTCTATTATTCAATCAGTTTAGAAAAATAAGGTAAAACAGATATGGGCCTATAATTGCCTAGTTCAGATTTGTCACCCTGTTTGTAAATTGGTGTGACTCTGGCTATTTTCAAGGCAGGTGGGACAATTCCAGTGGCAAAAGAGGAGTTTATGATTTCCGATAGAGGAGTGGCGAGAAGATTTAATATTGCACTAGTAGGGTATGGGTTTATATCATCAGGGCCAGAACATACATACCCATACAGTAGTACTAGTATTTAATGGCCAGGTCACATCTTCTTATTATATAGACTATGCAAATTAGTGAGAACATATTGACGCACATGGTTCTCTGAGCAAATAAATCGATACAAAAGGTTTCTCAAATAATTTTTTACCATTTGGCATTTATTTTTTTATTTATTGCGTCAGAAAACAAATACCAGTACAAATCATGACAGAAACAGAACAATCACTGCGCAACAGAAAGCCAGGAAAAATCTAAAAGCTTATAGGCTACCACCCTGGCCTCTAGTACCTAGTTCACATTTCGGTCAACGTTTAAGTGTCACACAGATCTAGACAAGTTATGCTATTGACAGGCAGCTGAGTCCAAACAATTTTGGTAATATGCATTAGACATTATACATTGGACAAATGATTAGCACATAAGTCAGAGCCAAAGTAAAGTAAACAAACAGATAAATTTTATTGACAAGAAGCAATTGAAAAAGAAACAAAACAAAAATGAAATAAGACAAAAAATCACTGTTAATAACAATAATAAATACGATACAATACAATACTCGTTTATTGAACTCAGGAGCTGACAAAAACGCAACTTCAACAAATCACGTGATTCAGGGCTTCTAAGGGAGCGGAGTGTGTCCGGGTTAATCAAAACAAGTTTCACAGGGATGATTTGTTCAACCTATTATTTCCAGCAGTTATTTTACACTGTATTTTAACAAGCAGCCTATTTTCAGTTCACTTTTAAATGTGGAAAGGAATTTCTCTTCTTTAAGTTCGTCAGACAAAGAATTCCACAAACGAGGTCCCAATACCTGAAAGTTACCTGCTCTGCATACAGTGCGTGCATAAGGGACAACATAGTTGGATGAGCTCCGAGTGTTATGTGAATGGGTTTGTCAACTGTTATGAAGTAATTGGAGAATTTTTTCGGTAACATGTTATGTACAAACTTGAACATGAGCACGAGTTTAGATAAATGAGACAAATCATAATTTTTTATTATGCTTAAGGTGCAGAATAAAGGATTGGAATGAGATAAGTAAGAAGAATGGGTGATTTTTCTTACAGCAGCTTTCTGGAGCTTCAGTTTACGGTCTAGATTCCCAGTGCTGTGTGGCGACGACCATACAGAGCAGCAGTATGTCGTGTATGGTTCAAGTAGGGTGTGGTAGGCCTATAGTAGTTTTAGTTTGTCGACATCAAGGATATGACTATTCCTGCGGAGTATGCCCACTATTTTAGATATTTTATTAACGACCATGTCAACATGCTTTGACCATTTGAGGTCATCAGTAAGTACCACACCGAGAAATTTGATTTCATGCACCCGTGTCAGTGAAACTCCATTTATATATAGTAATATTGACATCAATATCCAAAGACTGTTTTTTTAACAAATACCATAAAACATGTTTTTTAAAGTTTAGAGACAGTAAGTTCGCTGAGAACCAATGGCTTATGCTTTCCAATTTATCATTTAATGATGCAGCTATGACAATAGGGCATGGTTACGGTTACTAACATAGGCCTAGTAAATATCTATATCTACTTTACTCTGACCATTAGAAAAGGGTCATTTACAAGATGGTGTCCCAGATGGCTGACGGGAACTAAAATTGTCTATATCCTAAGCACTATTCAACCTAGAAAATTGATACAAAAGGTATCTCATTTAATTTTGTTTACCATTTGGCATGTTTCTGATCATAGTAAATAGGTCTATCTACTTTATTCTGACCATTAGAAAATGGTCATTTTCAGGATGGCGTACCCGATGGCTGACGGGAGCTAAAATTGTCTATACCCTAAGCACTATGCAACCTAGAAAAAGGAGACACTAGTTCGGTCGTGTGCCATCTTAACCCACCAAATTCTCTAGAAAATTATAAGTCTGATTCATAAACTGGTTGTGTGTGAACTCACTAAACATGACTTTACGTGGTAAAAGTTTGTATCCACTCACCAAAACATATCAACTACTAAATTAAAGCGCCCCTTATTCGATAATTTTATAATTCACTGGCTTGTACTGTCATTGGTTGCACGTATAAACGCCTAATGTACTGGCATACACAGCTTGATTGTACTAAGAAACAATGCAAAAAGGGCGCCTTGCAATGCTTGAGCAAAGATGGATGATGTGTATGGGCGCTAGATGAATGCTAGGGAGTAACAATTGAGTGCTTGCCTATATGAAACGATGGTATTGCTTGAATGAATTGTCAGCGTGCGCGTATAAAAATTGGCAGCGTGCCTAAGTGTGAAAGATCCAAATAGAATTGTGAACTTGCAAATAATGAATATTCATTGAGTGTGTGTGTGTGTGTGTGTGTGTGTGTATGTGTGTGTGTGTGGCAGTGGCGCTATGAAGAGAGGGAGCGTTGAAATGACCTTTGTGCAGCTTTAATGGCTGTCTGTTTTTAGGCGGTGTGGTCGTTTGACCTTTGACCTGTACTTGGTCTACATTAAGCCAGCTCCTGTATATAGAATTAAGCCAGCTCCTGTATATAGAATTAAGCCAGCTCCTGTATATAGAATTAAGCCAGCTCCTGTATATAGAATTAAGCCAGAAGCTGTATATTGATTACTACTCATTATGTTTGTGACAATTAGTCGGACGAAGATCATCAGCGAATGTATTCGACATGTTTCACGAAAACGCACCCATAGTAGACCTCCCCAATCGCAGGCTCCCCATCTGCCTCGCCCTCCATGGTTAGTCACTGTAATGAGGATAAAAGGAACACGTCGTGACGTAGCAGTTGGCGTGACAATGACTTGGCCAAACGAAGTCGTCATCTGTGACATGATCGTTGTCATCGTTGTCATCGTCACAGCACCAACAATGGATAACGGTCGCTGGATGTCAGCACCGTCGGCTGGTTCCCTGTTTACTGGGAAAACAGAGGCGGATCAATTCGGACGGGTTCCGGTGAAGACCCGTCAAGTTGCGGCTAATGAAGAGGCACCGCTGGGGAGGAATGGGGAGGAATGGGGGTGGTGGAATGGCAGAGGAAAGGTCGAAAGGACTTCCACGTTCAACATCGGGGATTAAGGATGATCGGGTGGAGCATAAGGTGGACGTATGACATCATCACCTCACGTCGACCGTGGTGTCCTCTGGCGACCGAAAATGCAGCTCGTCTTTAGCGCGAAATGCATGTATACATATGGATGTATCTATCTATGTATGCATGCATGTGGAACATTGTGGCAGGTATTTATTATTATCTTTATATTATTATGCATGTTTTAGGAGCCACAATGGAATGAATTAATCAATCGATGGCGCTGAGCAGTTGTGAGCGAGGGATTTGCTACGCAGTAACCGTATAAGAGGAAACTCGAACCCAAACTCTCCGTGTTACAAGGCGAGCGATCTAACCAATCGGTTACCGTGTCCTATACAGGCAAACGGTCAGATGCATGTATGTAAGTATCTAGGCATTTAATCTTGCTCCTTTTCTGTATCTCTTAAAAGTGCCTTTGTGAGGTACTTAAAAGGTGCTATATAAAGTGTCTTGATATATACATGGATACATACATACATATATTCATTCATTTTTCGTTGATTGAATCCCGACAAATCAGCAAAAGAAAAATGCAGACATGAAACATTGACATGGGTATTGAGAAACAACCGGTAGACCCTGAAGGAACATACATACATACATACATACATACATACATACATACATACATACATACATACATACATACATACATACATACATACATACATACATACATGCATACAGTCATACATACATACATACATACATACATACATACATACATACATACATAACTATACATACATACACACATACATACATACATACATACATACATACATACATACATACATACATACATACATACATACATACATACATACATACATGCATACAGTCATACATACATACATACATACATACATACATACATACATACATACATACATGTATACATACATACATACATACATACATACATACATACATACATACATACATACATACATACATACATACATACATACATACATACATACATACATACATACATACATACATACATACATACATACATACATACATACATACATACATACATACATACATACATACATACATACATGCATACATACATACATACATACATACATACATACATACATACATACATACATACATGTATACATACATACACACATACATACATACATACATACATACATACATACATACATACATACATACATACATACATACATACATACAACGCTCTCTTTCACGTTCTATACCAGTGTTTCCCAACCTATTTCGAGTTGCGACCCCCTGTTAAAATAGCCAAGTAACCCGCGAACCCCCTCCCGCTATTTGATCGCATTTCACGAATTTCTTAAATTGTAATATTTGTTATAAATACATTTGTAATAATGTTTCGTGTTAGTCACTTGGCAGTCTTGGCTCACTATCTTCTTTAAACTGTGAAATAATACACCTACTGTATTAATACTATAACTAATACACGTAGCTAATGCTGTTGGTAACTAGTTACCGCTAGTTAGCAACTCGCCTTTATTCGACAGTCTCAGAGCCGGCCTGTGACAGTTTTGTGCAAGGCAAGGACAAAAATGCCGCCCCTTGCTCGTAAATGCTGGTTAAATGGCCTATGGTCAATCAAACATTTATTTCAAATGGTTTTCAGTGTTCTAGGCTATGTATTTATTAGGCATGCACATTGTACAGCCAACCCAAAAGAAAAAACGTTAGTTAATAATAAAATTATTATATTTAGCCTCATTACCACGAAACTGACTGGAAGTTAAACACAGGCACACTATCAATTTTATTATATTACTCATTGAGCTTATTATAAAAGTCTTAAAAGAAGCTCCTGTCATTATTTTATAAGATTAGGGCCTATAACAACCAGTTTCTGACTTCTTCTATATTCGTTTTATTGAGAAAAACAATCTGACAAAAACGCAGAAATGCTAACATGAGTGATAATAGATAATTAAAGTTCATTAGAAAATTTTAGAATAACTAGTAAATATTTTTATATAATGATCTGGGAATAAATTGAGAGTTGTCCTTGGGTGGGAGAGTATGGTTGTGTGCTCTAGGTCTTAATTGGTGAGAGGACTTGGAGTTAAGAGTTTGTGCAAGTATTCCATTACTCTATTTTCCGTCCCTCAAAGTAGGCCTAAATGCCTAATAGGCTAAGAGCAAATCTACCTTTTCAAGTCGAAGGCGTAATCGGTTTCGTTCAGCAACAGCAAAACAGAATCGGTTTCGTTCAGAGACGCCAAGATATGTCACGTGAAACTGCTATAGGCCTATAGATAGGCCTACTAGATAGTTCAACTCCGCCACAACCCTACTTGTGGTAGTGCCAGTCCCAAGCCTGGAGAAAGAATGAGGGCGACACTAATCATCATCGTTATGACATAGTGTCGTTAAACAGCAACCAAGTTGGCTACATTGGTAAGAGAGTATAGGCCTACACTAGGCCCTACAGGCTGCGCGTCGCATTTGCCTCTTTGAAAGAGAGCAAGCGGCCGGACCTGTTATCTCTGCAGCGATCGGCTAAAGACAACATCTGCTGGGAAAGGGAATGCGATACCAATTAGCCGACACGACTGAATGAATTTGGCCGTCTCTTGGTTGACAAGATGAATTCCATATTACCAAGGGAGAACTCAATACTTTAAATTTTCAAAATACGCCTACACAAAAACATAGGTCCTACTTGTAGACTGTAGAGCGTACCTTGACTTAGAAAATTGAATTTGTTACCGCCATTTCTGAGTATTGCTATGCATAGGGACACTTATTCTTCTAAACTGATAAAATCATGGGGTGATAGAGGCGTCATAAAATAACCCGCGGCGACCCCCCACAAAACACTTGCGACCCGCGACCCACAGGTTGGGAAACACTGTTCTATACTAAATAGAAATACGTGTAGCTATCAGTTAGCAAATGTATTCATATAACTAGAAATGCCACTGCAGACGAGCGACGAGTTCCCACAGTATACGTGAGGAGGCCAACCAACGGATTTCCATCCAAAGTTAACATTCGACACCATATTCGTTGTATCTGTGGACTGCATGACATCCGCGTTCATTGTTCACTGTTCCTGGAAAGCGTCGCATCGAAGCTGACGAACAACGACAGGCGACTGGTAGGAATGAATTATGATTATGATCTCAGTTCTCTTTGTTAAATAATTAGTAGTATTATATACTGCCTTTATCTGGCATCGAGAAGAACCCAATTTTACGGCAGCTTAAAACACATGTAGATGCTAGAGGGTAGAGCCCACTGCTTATAAGAAGCTGGCGAGACGACTTTAAGACAGAGCTTCTCATTTGAAAATAGAAGGCGATTGGAAAATCGATCGCGCTGGATTGAGTAGGCGATCGATGCGCGATCGACCTCGGGACCTTTTTGTGTACCGCGTATTTTGTGCATCGTATTCGTATAGGCGGTAGCCTATAGCTGCATATTATATGGTTGTCCATTAACTTTGGGAATCTAAAAATATTTTTCCAAAACCTGGACGGGGGAATTGAAAGAGAAGATAAAATTCTAAAGAATGATGTTTACCTTATGTCTATTCGTCAACTACTCACTAAGATACGGTAAGTTTTTTAATTTGTTTACTTTTACGCTGTTTTGCACAATTTTCCTCGATTTTTACAACTATGGTATAAATACTATAAAAATTGTATCTCCTTCAGTTTTCAACATATTTGAAAGATTGTTTGTTCATGCTGTCTGGAAACAATTTCTGCAAATTGTTTGTGCTCACATAGGATATGTTGTCACTGAAAATTTTGTTGTAGACTCTCTTGAACATGAAAATATATCAGATTTGGGGAGGGGTTCGGTTTGAGATAACTTTGGGTACCTCACAATTTTTTTCCTCATAAAATGGACGTATAGGGATGGAAAGAGGAGATAAAATCCTAAAGAATGACGTTTACCTTAGATCTATATGTTAAAAACTGACGGAGATATAACAATTTCAAATTGTTTTATTCTTTGGCTGTTTTTGAAAAAAATGTGCGGTCGTCAGGGGGGTAGGTGGAAAATTTCTTGTGGTCGTTAAAGGGTTAAATAATTAGTAGTATTATATACTGCCTTTATCTGGCATCGAGAAGAACCCAATTTTACGGCCGCTAAAACACATGTAGATGCTAGAGGGTATACAGCCCACAGCTTATAAGAAGCTGGCGAGACGACTTTAAGACAGAGCTTCTCATTTGAAAATAGAAGGCGATTGGAAAATCGATCGCGCTGGATTGAGTAGGCGATCGATGCGCGATCGACCTCGGGACCTTTTTGTGTACCGCGTATTTTGTGCATCGTATTCGTATAGGCGGTAGCCTATAGCTGCATATTATATGGTTGTCCATTAACTGCTAAAGTATACGCACAGCTTATTAACTGTCGATAAGCCTCCTCTGCTTGTCGATGCAATGTTGTATCGATCCTAGAGCCTTACTTTCACAAGTAATGTAAATTAGATAAATAAAATAATGGTCTGGCTCCAGGTTCCTCTTGGAGTCTACTCATCGAGCGCGATCGATTTTCCGATCTACCAGACCTTTGCTAGGCGATCGACCAAGAGATCGATCGAACGATCGCCTCAAATGAGAAGCTCTGCTTTAAGCCAAATGTTTCGGAAGAGTTAGTTCGACCTGCCCACGTTGATGTACACAGATGATCAAGGTCTGCTTGACTCTTTTGATTTGTGATTTTGATTCTACTGTATACTTGTGACTCAACTCGATGTGAAGAGCATGTCTTTGACGTATCTTCGTTGCCAGGTCCACCCAGACACAACTGACACGACTTTTTCTGGCCCAAACTCGTAAGTTTTCGGTAGCAAGGCCTTAAGGATACCTTAAATCGCCATCATCGGGTCTGGATTTTGCGTAAGAAAAACTAAAAATTGCTTATGGAGTTGACGAAAAAACTTAGTCTGCCACTTAGTTTTCCTAAAACAATAATGTAATTATTACAATTAAAACTGGATTTTATCTTTATTACTCATTTACGTCAGAATTACTCTGTATCGATGGAGGGGAGCGTTAGTTGTGAGGGGGACTTTCTACTTATCAGATAAGCCTATAGACATGCAGACAATAGTTTTAGGATGCTACCAATCAGACTTTATAGACTTTTAAAAGTCAAGTTGGAAATACGGATGACGTATCCTGCACACTGTTGTCATGAGGTTGAATAATCAATTCTACGGAATAAGACAGGCCATACATATATATAAATATATATATATATGTATATATATATATATTCCCTGAAAAGTCTCCAGATGCGTAGGCAGTATACATCCACGTGTATCTATACGGAGAAGATTGAAGACCTCCACATGTGGAGAGGTAGACATTCCTAAGAGTTTATGAGTTTAAACTGCGTTCACGGACGGCTCTGCAGAAGTCGTGTTGCGAGACCGAGGGTGCGATCTTATAGCGCTTCTTTGTTTCTGCGATTTAATAATGTTCGCTGTTTTCGTCTGACTCTGCAGTATACTCATAAGTAGAATATTGCCTTTTCCGAGGAATTGGAGGCTTCCGATAGAGTCAGGATGTTCTCAGCTGGGGCTCCATGTTTCTTTCTCTGTCGCTGTGCTTATTCTTCTTTGGTTCGTGGCTGTTTGTGTATGTATACCTGACTTGGCAGTCGTCTTCAGATGGAAGAATGTCTCTGCATTTTAGACGAACCAAACCCCAAGCTAAAATGGTTTAAATCCATCCTTAAATATTTTATAGCGTCGTGCACTACATGTGTATACGTCGAAGTGGGTGGATGGTCTCGTGTCTATGTATACGTAAAAATACGGTATAGAACATCTACATGCAGGCATGCAGTCGATTCCGACGCAATTCGGGTCTTTGCCATTTTGGTTCGGGGATACAGTCAGAGTGAGAACATCGTTGACACGTGTTCTGGTTGCATAGGGACTCACGACCAATGTGGAATTCCGAACTCTTTCCAAAATCGCATGCACTGAATTAAAACCACTGTATGTTAGTCAGAGTAGTCCAAAAACGTTTTGTGCACTATAGCAATCAACACTTTCTAAGGGTCTGATGAATCTCTCTTGAAGTGGCGCGATATAAATTCGCGGTAATCATTACCATTACCAAGTCAGTGGATTTGCTGCGTGTCATATATCTAAGCCCCTGTATGTATCTGTGTATTGCCTGTTTGTCTTACTGTCTGGGTGTTCACGTCTCTTCCTATGCATGTCTGTCAATATCTGTTGCATGCTATGCCTTTGTATTGCGGTCTTTCTTTCAAGATGTCTATTATACTAGCCTATAGTCCTTGTCCGTCTTTCTGCAGTTTCGCTGAATATATGCCTCTCTGCATGATAGTCTCTCTTCGTGTATCTGTATGTTTCCACAAGTCATTCTGTCAGTCGGTCTATATATATGTGACTCTGTAATGTCACTGTCTTACAGCAGGGGTCGTTCGTTGTTATGACTTACATCCAATACTTCCAAACATATATACGAATAACAATTAAAACTCGAATTTATTAATTATAATTATGAGGGTGAAGTATATTGCATTCTTTGGCTTCCGGGTTCCTTGCGTGAGATATTGAATAACGTGGAATTTGTCGGAGGATATTGCCAAAAAGACTTGGCCTTTATATACAAAATAACAAAGTGCCACGCACTACATCGGCTGCACGGCTACCTGCACTCATCCATGTATGTATGTATGTATGTATGTATGTATACGCATGCATATATGCATCTGACTGCTTTGTTCATTGCCTATATATCATGCAGTCACTGAAATCGTGTGGGCATGTATTAGCAACTTTTGTACCACAGGTGTAAAGACTTGAAGCTGCACTCTTTCGACTTAGCTCCATGCAGACAATCTGAAATCGATTCGGGGTTAGCTTTAACCTGATTTTGTATTCAATTTTCAATTCAATTCACCGAGTACCAAATTCTTCACAAAAATAAATCTAGTAGTACATGATCACTTCAGTCCGATTATCAATTACATATGTAGCAAAGTTGTCTACCATAAGACAATCGGTTTCCTAGTGTCAAAGGTTATCCCTAAAGAAGCACTAATGCTTTGCTGCCAGGGAGCCCCATTTTCCTTAATTTTCTAAGTATAGCCTAGGTAGAACAGAATGATGATCAGTAGCAGCCAAATAGCGTCTTCGGTGGTATTTCTATACATCCATTACAGATCATTTATTCCAGGTCAATAAGATACTGTTTAAGTTTCATTTTAAATAGACTATTCCTAAAGTTGGCACATTCGACAAAGAAATCGGCAGCGAATTCCATACACAGGGTCCACGATAAGAAATTGAAAACTGTCGAGTTTTGGTACGTGCACGCATAAACTTTATGGCACTTATTATAGGATCTGCAATGGTGTAGCAGCAATGTACAGGGTACATCTGTATTCAATTGGAAGTTATTGGCAAAAGATTCTGGTAATATAGCCTATGTTTAAATCTAAGCTTATATACTTAAATACACCAGTCTGCATCTTATTTATGTTTAGCAACGACATTATTCTGAGTTTCTTAAAGTAGGCCTATGTGCGAGTGCTTTGATTGTATTTAAGACCACAAATAATGCGCACAATACGCTTCTGTAATATCGTCAGTCTTGTCAGGTGAGAGTGGTAGTTTGATGCTCATACAATATTTCAATAGAAAGGTATACGGAAGAATGACAGTGTTGTACAAGTTCATCAGGATAGGTCTCTGTAGTACATGTCGAATCCGAGAAATGATGCATATATGTTTTTGGCCACTTTTTGCTATTATTGAGACATGATCATTGAACGTTAAATGCTCATCAACATATACACCTAAAAATGTTGTAGTGGTGCATGACCTGACTAATTTCTTTGTTATCCAATTTGATACTTATAAAATCAAGGAAAGGAAGAATTTTCTTCTTGGATCTAAATATAATATGATTAGTCTTTGATAAATTTAAGGATAATTTAGTGGCTTTAAACCATTCGTAACTTAATCGTAATCGTAATCGTAAATTTATATAGCGCCACTTCAAGAAATACTCCTCAGAGGCGCTCCCGACCTGACAACACCAAACCACGATCGAAAAGAATGGTTTTCAAACGCCTGCGGAATAGGGGCAAGGAAAGTCCAAGAAGCTCATTCCGTAGGTTGCTAGGCAACCTATTACAGCAAAGCTCTTATGACTTATGGATAAGTCAAAAAATATCCCGATCGAAAATAAGTTATTGTCAATGGCCTCTGTATTTCTAATAGAGCCATGAAAGTGGAGTGGCCAGTTCGAAAACCATATTGACTATATATATTAGTTAGCGTACTTTTTGATGCTAAGCAATTTGTTAGTCTCAGGTGCATTATTTTTTCAAAATATTTAGAGAAATAGGGTAGTATTGATATCGGTCTATAGTTATTAAATTTGTTTGTCTCGCCCGCGTTAAAAATGGGTATCACCTTTGCAATGTTTAGCTTATTAGGAACACTCCCAGCTAAAATGGAGCAATTAATCATTTGTGCAAGGGGTATCTCTATTTCCTTAACAGTAAACTTTGCTACCTGTGGATCAATTCCCTTCTTCACCACATGAATGCGTGTCTCTGATTGATACACCTCTGCACTGTTCACATTACCCCTCTCTGATTTAGCTGAAATGATAAATTCTTAGGATTCATGCTCCTGTAATTGTTGAATTTATTTGTCAATTATCGGTCTCGAATCAAATTTTCTGCCCTGGTCGGGATTTAACGTTTTAATCCGCGACCTCTCGATTGACAGTCCAGTGCACTGACCACTACATCGAACTGAAAAATACAAAGACACAACAATGCCCATCACCTAAGACAGAAAATAATGTAATAAAATTCCATAAATAAGTAAGTAAGTATATTCTTTATTAACAAATTGCTAATCGCACTTTGGTGTACAGATATCTAATAAGTACAATTAAAAGGTATATAACAACATCCTGACAATATTTTTTTGCCCCTGAGGCTGTCGGCTGTGGATCATGCGGTCATGGGCACGGAGACTGAGGGAGTAGTGCATGGGTGGGTTTGGTTGGAGGTAGTACTTGGTGCAGGACGCGGCCCGGGTCCGTCAATACAGCCCCAGAGGCGAGTGTCGGCGTTGTCACAGAAAGGGCAACAGCGACAAATACGATAAAATCTAGAAAGGAATACCGGAAGGCAGATAATTTAAATTAGTCAAAAACAAACCAGACCATGACAATGGATGCAATTATATACTGACGGATTTCTCTAGTCCAATTTCAGCCAGAAACAGTTGCAATAAGAAACCAACCAACGCAATGGGGCAGCCATAAACACGAATTAATTAAAGAAATAAAAGAAAATGCGGAAATTGGGGAAATGACAGAGGAAATACAATCAACAATGCAGCCTTAAAACGGTTAAGTTAAGCAAAATGCAAGCGCTAATTAAATAAACACATTCGTTCTTATCGAGCCTTTGGTCAGAAGATTCGCTTCTGTTGGCTTCTATATACGACCCAAAAGAGAACTCTAGATTCTAGAACCGAACTCGGAACACCGGCTTTTTTACAAAAAGAAAAGAGAACTTTGTTTTTTATACGATGGCCTTCAATTCATCCCAGAAGAGAACGTTGAACGCTATCTTATGATCATTGCAAAGTAAACTTTTTCTTTACAGAATTCTATGCTGGACTGATTAGAATCCAACGCTCAAAGTTCTCTTCTGTATATAGGACTTGTTCGAGGGCTACTGTCTACATACATGTATACATAGGCCTACGTACAGTGATGGGCAAAAGTTGACAAAAAGTTGAAAGCTTTTAGTTAAATTAATTTTGTTAGTTAAGGCAGAAGTTTAACTAAAAATAGTTTAGTTAAAACCAAAGTTTAACTAGAAAACAGGGTACAGGCAGTTCAGGAAGCACTTGGGAGCACCGACCAAATAGGCTGTTGCAGCGGTCGACCTGAGAGAGAGAGAGAGAGAGAGAGAGAGAGAGAGACAGACAGACAGACAGACAGACAGACAGACAGACAGACAGACAGACAGACAGACAGACAGAGACAGAGAGAGAGAGAGAGACAGAGACAGAGACAGAGACAGAGACAGAGACAGAGACAGAGACAGAGACAGAGACAGAGACAGAGACAGAGACAGAGACAGAGACAGAGACAGAGACAGAGACAGAGACAGAGACAGAGACAGAGACAGAGACAGAGAGACACAGAGACAGAGACAGAGACAGAGACAGAGACAGAGACAGAGACAGAGATAGAGACAGAGACAGACAGAGACACAGAGACACAGAGACACAGAGACACAGAGACACAAAGAGACAGAGACAGAGACACCAGCTTGGAGAGAAACGACAGGTTCGAAATCGGTCGGTAATTAATTAGAGAGATCTCCACGAGGAAGCATCTGCTTCTAATAATAAAGGCGAGATGTATACAAAAAGCGTCGTTGTACATGTAACACTTCGGAACGGTGCCGGACGACAGCGATTAGTTGAACAAACACAGACTTATATGCATTACATACATACATAAAAACAGACAGACAGACAAACAGACAGACAGACATTGAAACGTATGCATTCATGGTCAAGGGCAGATTGCATCAGTTAGCGAATTAGATCAAGAGAATGAACGAAAACGAATCTGTCCAATCCACGGCTTATGGGAAGATTGTGTACGACGCCTATACAAGCTGTCACTAGGAGTGGTATTGTACCAGTGTATGTGTGTGTATTAGAGTGGCCCAAAATAACAAAAGTTGGAAATGTTTAGCTCCACAAGGCTGCCCTTGTTACACATGAAAATATAACCCTGTATGCAAAAATGTGGACATATTGAACTATATTTAGAGGTCGCGCCTTTTGCATACTTTTACACTATATAGTATGAAACGTCAAACGACATGTATCATTTTGAATTTCAAGGCAGTTATTATTTTGAACGTTGAACAGCCTAATAAAATATATACCGCAGTGTTACTGCTTAGTCAGAGTGCATTAAATGCAAATAATGTGTAATGCAATATAATTTTTTACTATGAAAGTAGTTTTCCAGTCTGCATAAATAACCGTCATTGAAGTGCCGGAAAACGCGAAAACCGCGATTATTTCATTTTGCTCTTGTCGGAAAAGAAATCATTGATTGTGTGATGACTGGTTGCAGCAGGTATTGTTTCTGTGACTCATCCTTAGTTACGTGCCAGAATTAACCAATTTCAACAATTATTGGCTGAGATCTGATCATTTTTCTCCGATTTTTGTTAGATTTTGTTTCTTATGCCCTTGAAATGACCTTGAACGACCCTGAATTTAGTATTTATATTTTAATCAAAATATAGCTCTCATCGAGATAAATAAACAGTAAAAAGTTCATCTAAATTGGACTCCTCATTAATTTGTTGTGATAAAAAGAGTAAATCGACAATGGACCCAAGTTCCAAAACCCAAGCATGCGGTTTTTGCGATTTCTACAAAAAGTGTCAAAATGGCGCGACCTCTAAACATGCTCAGATCTCTTCAATTTTTTCACCACATAGTCTTCTTGTCTAGTGGAACAAGGGCAGCCTTGTGGAGCAGCATGTTTCAACAACAAAATTTCCCCGTGTAAGTTTGGGCCACACTAGTGTGTATGTATGTGTGTCTATGGCATGTATGCGTGTGTGTGTCGGTGCATATAGAGGAGCATATACAGCGAACGACGGAAGACGAGAATCTGTTCTGACTGCGTCCGTCGCAATGAGAAGCTCTACGTAGCCGGCACTTAGCTTTCAAGGGGCCTGACTGCCCGTCGCTCGTCCCTTTTGTGTCGTTGCACCGCTGAAAGGGGTCGCCACCGGGGTCGAAGCCCTAGCAATCGGTCGCTAATGATGCCACGATGGACGCTAATGAGCCAGGGTCATCCGGGTCTCGCCTTGGTCGTGTCACGTGACCCACGCCTCCGGATCGCTGCGTCGTCTGCTACGCAGCGGTTAAATGTTGGCTCTATTAGCGTCGACGGTGGTTAGCCGTGTATACGGTCGGTCTCTGCCCGGGTCCGACCCGACCGCCGTCCCCAGCCAAGACCTGGTAGTCCCCATGGCAAGACCGATCAAATACGCCGCCCTTGAAAGGAGGCAACGATAAGAAACGGTAATAAGCAGCAGCAGCAAAGAGTCTCGCATTACATACTTTTGCTGGTCGCAAGCAGAAGCCCGGCGTTGCAGTGCGCTAAAGGAGCAGCAGGACAGCAGCAGCAGCAGCAGCAGCAGCAGCTGTAGACTGACATGCATAACTGGAAGGATTTGTCTGTGGTAGGCCTATGTCTTTGATTCCTGTTCATATATACGCACATGTACAGAATGAGCAAAGCTGGTTAGTCTTTTAGAAAATGTTCTACAGTTGTTGAAGCCGTTCAGAATATGTGAATTGGAGGATAACTGTTAACAGAAAGTGATGGAAGCAAATAGCTATAGACTATTTGCGAACGTCAGTGTTCATCACGTTGATTGTTGATTCGTTTTCTCTGTCAAAATGATGGATCATTTTGTATTTGCTCAGTAATTTATAATAATAATATTATTATTACTAATAATAATAATAATAATAATAATAATAATAATAATAATAATAATAATAATCATAATCATAATCATAATCATAATCATAATCATAATCATAATCATAATAATTCCATGATGTAGTATGTAATGATGTAGTATGTAATGACAAGTAAAACAGGAAGTCGAATTTAACTGTATGGCACACTGCAAGGCGCCCATCTGTCATACGGCTAGTTTTGCCATCGCCACCTAGGGACCGGAAGGCTGAGTCAACCTTATGGGGCTAGCGAGTATCGAACCCGCGTCCTTTTGAACTTCGTGCCAGCGTGTGACCGTTCAACCTTCTCCCCGCCCCAACGCGTTGAAGTTTACTATTGTTCAATTTGCGTGTTGGAATTATTCCTCGTTTCTGCTTTGCGATTTTTGTACATTTTGACGGTATTTTCTTCGCATATCATCTTGGTCTACGTGAGTGTCTATAATTATGACGATGGTTCCCTTCCCGATGTACGGTCGAGTCTCGCATCGATGGGCCGCGTATATATACACCACACCGTCTTCAACCGGGTAATGTTCGTCTCGGCGAAGGAGGAAAGACGCGTGTCTTTAGAATTACGTCGAACGGCAGTCACTGCCGGTGTCACGAAATAGAGTATCCCATACATGAGTATCCCCCTTAGCGAAATGGAGTATATTCGGTTTAGTTTGCATTTTTGGCGGTTTCTAAGTGTATTCAGTCGCACTGTTTGGATTTATTGTGCACATAAAATATTTTAAGTTGCGTATATATCTTTAGTTTGTACGTGTATACCTGAAATTAATTTACTTCGTTTTTGGTGATTTTGAGTGGATTTTTGTCGAAGCTATCGTGACGCGTATGACGATGGGGGATAGAATGGTTTATCCCCGGATACTCTAAACCGGTTTATTCCATCCGGGAGATAAATTCATTCATCCCCGGATAGTCTTAGGACAGATAATCTATTTCGAGATACCGGCACGGTGGCCATTCGATCTACCGACCGGCATAGGCAGCTATTAGTAAATACCCACGAGCACCCGGTGGCTCGAGGGATAGCCGGACGTGCGTCATCTACCACCAGTGAGGACCACTGGCGGTGCATGGCGCTAGCGTTTGCAGAGGACGATACAACTGTTGCATCTCCACAAGATATATACAGACAGCTTGGTCCGGAGAATCTGAACATGGTGCCAGTTGATGCCAACTGTCAGCTAGGCTATACACCGGAAATTGGGAATCCGTTGAATGGCATTTGCAGGAAGGATGCTTCGATTGGTGTGTCTTAGGCTAATCTGGTAAGCCTGTAGACTGCACATGATCAGTGGGCCTATACGCCGACATAATGGCATGAACGTCGTTATGGACTCTTCTGAATTCCTGCTTGATTTGGATGGAGTTTAAGCTGTAACAGTTGCTGTTTGTTCCATATAGGAGTTATGATCAACATGTAGAAGATATATATCGAGAAATACTTAAACCTGAATGGTGAATCACGTGCCTCCTCATTCTGGCTTATTACTCTCTATACTCTAAAATTTAACTCTAACAGTTGAATGTCTCAGTAAGTGTGGGATTCTTAAAAGGTTCTAAAGGTGTAAAGTTGAAATGTCAAGGTAGTAGTGCAGGCATTTGAATAATTAAGCGACTTGTGACATGAACTCCATTGTTTCTTTCTCTTTTGTTCTCTCATTCTCTCTTTCTCTTCCCCCTCTCTCTCTCTCTCTCTCTTTCTCTCTCTCTCTCTCTCTCTCTCTCTCTCTCTCTCTCTCTCTCTCTCTCTCTGTATCTCTTTATCTCTGTGTCTCTGTGTGTGTGTCTCTCTCTCTGTCTGTCTGTCTCTCTCTTTCTGTCTCTCTCTGTGCCTCCTTTCAACAAGGACTTGAAGACCATTCTGTTTGATCGCGTTTTGCGGTCAGGTGTCGGGTTCGCTTCTGACGAGTTTACAATTATCGTTTCAGTCTATTGTTAAGAAAACGCGTTTCAATTTCTAACAACGTTTCGGCATAAAAAAACCTATGAAATGACAGCTCGTAAATGACTTTCCAATATGTTTAGTACTTGTTGGCTATGCCGCTATGATTATTGGCTGTCTGTATATAGCATGAATTCAGAGGGCATTCAGCGTGCCCCATCATTGTTCATCAATCGTAGCTTTACCCCAAATCTCCGTCACATTGTTCGAAACTCCTAATCGATTGTTAAGTCTCTGGAAACATCCACTGGACATCGATCTATTGACAACCCCTCTGATATGACGCAGCGCTCATGAATAAGCTGGTACCCTGCGCGTTGCCTTAGCGTAGCTCTTTACAAATGCTGAGCTTACGACTACGATTACCATTACAAAAGTCTTCTATAGCGCCTTCATCTTTGTAATTGTAATTGTAATTACGACAATTTATAGAGCATCGTCAGTAGCAAGCTACTTCTAGGATGCTTTACACAAATACACAAAGTCAATATTATTGTCACCACATTATGCTAAGAGCTTGAGAGCAAGTAGAACTGTTTAACTGTTTTTTTATAAACATAATAGCTCTTTATTTCCTGAATAGCTTAATACATCAATCCATCATAATCTTAAATAGACACCAACATAGACAGGTCCTCAGCCCCCTTACCATGTTTCCCGTTCCTTCCATTCATTTAAAAACCCTGACCGTTGCGACTCGACAGATAACGGTTTAGCAACTATATGATTCGATTTCAGTTTGTTTCATTCGCATGGGTGCATAGCTGTTGCCAGTTCTATGCGGGACATTCGACAGAGGGAGCCAGCAGATGTCTGCCTCCGCAATAATCGTAATATCTTCATCTTCGTCTTCGTCGTTAGCTTCGTCACCTTTATTCCGCTCTTCCGTCTGTTTGCAGTTCTTCTTTTTGGATCAGCTATTCATTGATCCTAAGTCAGGATGCCATACAATTGCTCTTCGCTTCTACGGCTATGTATCATTCTTGTCTTCTGTCTCATTCCTCCCTTCGTTATGTCTGCCGTCCGTCCCATTGCCATTCTCTATAGGTGTCTGTCTCTGCGACTGTGTCTTGTGTTCTGTGTCTTTGTCTCTCAGTCTACCTGTCAGCTCCCTTCAGTCTGTCTGTGTGTCTGTCTGCTCAGTTGTTGTTTGTCAGTCTGTCTGTATGTCTGTTTGTCTGCCTGTATGTATGTCTGTTTGTATGTCTGTTTGTATGTTTGTCTGTCTGTATCTCTCTCGTCCTATCTAAGTCCTAAAGTAGCTGCAAGGGAATTCAGGTCATCCTCTTGAAGTGGCTTCGTTGTCAGTTCCTTTCCTTTTTGCTTCGCATAGTAGGCTACGCGTTTCCCTTTCAGTCGCTGCATGACAGAAGCGCTATCATAAACTCTCAATGGATCACCTGGGTTAGGATTTCTTCCATTCAGGGTTCAAGTTTTGTTTAGGGAGAGGTTGACCAGCTATTTATCTATACCAGGGTGAGTTGACTAATGGTTGAATGCCATAATCTACTGAATTCCGCCTTTGATCAACTCTGAAAATACAAATACAACGATTGACCCTCAGGCGGCTCATACCTGTCCCGCCTGATCTCATTCATATTGGCATAGGTGTAACTTTTGTTTGCTAATTGTCATAACATCATGATTTCTGTAATTGTCAGTCCCTCATCGATAATTAATTGCATCTATTTGTAGAATGGCATATGATTTCACACAAATAAAAATATTAAAATTTTAGATGGAGTCCGAAGAGACCTCTGGAGTCCAACTGAACCCAACAAGTAGTAATCTATTAAAATGAGATACGCAAAATTATGCAGACACCCTTTTTTAGTAAATAATGGAACATCAAACTAGAGCAACTGTTGCAATATAGACACTATACACTGTTGTTGAAATTCTTACGATT
Source organism: Aporrectodea caliginosa (assembly GCA_020284085.1). Lineage (NCBI taxonomy): Eukaryota > Metazoa > Annelida > Clitellata > Crassiclitellata > Lumbricidae > Aporrectodea > Aporrectodea caliginosa. The sequence continues at coordinate 168,827 of JACEVL010000328.1, read as the reverse complement.
ATATATTATTATAAAATTCGATGAAAAAAATAACGTTCAGAGGAACAGCAGCGAGGAGACGGTTGAAGAAGAATCTGAACTCGATCACTTTTTTCAGGAGTGGAAACTTTGAGCTTACTGAAGAAACTGCAATTGCAACGCAGGTTCGAGCATGCATAGTTGAACAGTAGCTCATGGCGCAGCACAAAGCCCAAGTGAATGTAGACGTCAGCGTGATGGTATTTCCAATCCTTCAGACCTGCTTACTTAGACACTGCAAGCGATGATCTCAGATCATGCAATGGTTGTACATTATTTTATGTGGCCAAAGACACCTCCGGCTCCGCATAGACTTGGTCCGTCATCTCCCTGGAATTACTAGAAATGGGAAGCACCACCAGCACCACTGGAAGCACTTCACCTGCTAATTATTCCTGTTATGATCGATATTATAGCCAATGAGACAAATCTAAAGAAGCTCAGAGAGTCATCCCGCTGTGGAATGTTGCTCATCAAGAGACTGCCAAGAAGTGAAATCCGATTACAGCAGCCGAAATAAATGCTTTTCTGTAGGTCTCATTCTACATAGTCTGCTTATACTGGTAGGAACATACAGAGCCAAACTGAAGCCTCTGCATGCCTGACTGACATGTTTTGAAACAAACATCGAACATGGACAGCCAATCTTTACTGCAACAATGTCAATCAATCGTTTCCAAGACATAATGGATTTCTTCGTTTTGACAATAGAAAATCTCTTCTTTTGGTTCTCTGCCTTGCTAGGCAGGTTCGTACGTCCAATTTCGCCATTCATCACGTCATAATTGAAAATCTAGAGGTCAGAAACGGAAACATATAAATTGGCTGCTATTAGAGACATTAATTTTGAGCATGGCAGAACTTCTAAAATGTTACCATCACCGTGGATGAACAATTGGTTCAAGGTTCAAAGGTAAATGTCCTTTCCAACAATGCATGACCTGCAGACCAGCCAACAAGGCCGACGGAATAAAAGTCTCGTGCGCATGGGCAAATGACTCAAAGACATCCGCTGAAAGGTGTTTCTGAATGGGAAGGCTGCAGCCGAATCCATCATTCTGCGGATGTGTGCGTGTTTGTATGTCTGTGTGTGCGTGTTTGTATGCCTTTGTGTGTCTGTTTGTGCCTGTGTGCATGTCTGTGTGTCTTTTAATGGATAGATCTGCCTGTTGCTTGTCTGGCTGTATAATACTGTCTGTGTGCCTTTATAACTGTGCCCATATGTATGTCTCTGTTTTGTCTCCATATGCATGCCTGTCTGCGTATAAGCGTCCGTATGTATCTTTCATACATGTGTCTGTCTGTATGTCCGTGTCAACCTGACTATATGTCTGTCTTTCTATATCTGTGTTTGTCTGTGTGTTTCTCTCCCTCTGTGCGTCTGTTCTTCCACTCATCCGTCCGTCCGTCCGTCTGTCTGTTGATCTGCATCTATGGTCGGTCAGTTGTCTTCTGGCATCGAGCATCGTCTCCTGCGGCGGTCGGTCGGTCGGTCGACGTGTGGCCAGCCGCCGCCGCCGCTGCCGCCTCTGTCGCTGCCGGTCCTGATGCTTGGCCATCGACGTCGATCCCCCCTGCGACAGATCGCATGGTGTCGTCCGTCGTTAGTCGATTGGTCGGCGCAGGGGAAGCCAGCCATTGGTTGCCAGCCGTGATCCCTGATTTGACCTCCGACTGCGCCAGGCCAGGCGCACGAATACACCGATCGCGACTCGGACGACCGCATAATTTATCGCCGGCTGCTCGTCGGCCAATGACAGGCCGTCGGGGGCCGGGCCAGAGGCGCCCCCAGCCACCGATCAGCCGGCCGGCCGCCCCTAATCAGATTCCGTCACCTCGTCGACCCGAACTGCCATATAAGGAAAGTGTCGTCATGGCGACGCCCGGCAGTCGGCCCGGCTGAGGTCAGGGTTCGGGCGGCGACGGCAGCGGCTGAGGCGCAGGGAGGACAGTTGGCCGGTGCTACGTATAAAAGGTCGGAGCTTCGTCCGGCTGGCCTATCTCTCTGTCTCTCTCTGTCTCGGTCGCTGCTGGCTAAGCTCACAGTCTATCCTTGCCAGTCGCCGCAGTCGGAAAGGATTTCGGTGGACTCTGAAACACAGTCGGTCAAGCAGTCAGTCAGGTAGTCAGTCAGTCGAAGTCAGGCAGTCAGGCAGGCAGGAAGTCAGGTCGTTGTCGGTTGCGATCAGTGAACGAATTCAACAGCCGGGGTCGGACACTAGAGAGCGGCGGGAAGCCAGCGCAGAAACACGGACTCCGTCTTTCAGAGAATAGGTTTCGGACTGGTCATCAACTTGTGTCAAAGTGGCGTCGTCTCGCGGATTTAAGGAGAAGATGTCTTTGGGAGGAGGAGGGTCAGGAAGTGCCAGCGCCGTCATCTGGAGCAGCACGAGTTCAGCCGCCACGGACGACCTCGGCTCCGGCGGCGCACCGTCCCTCTCAGGCACCGGTGGCAGCTCATCGGCAGCCGCTGCCTCGCTGCCCGGCGGGTCTTCGGGCGGACCATCGACCGATCACGGATCCACACCGATCAACAACAACAACTCGGGGAGTGGCAGCGGCGGCGGTGGATCGGGGTCGATGCAGTCGGACACGAAGCAGCCGAGCATCGAGTGCGTCGTGTGCGGAGACAAGAGCTCCGGAAAGCACTACGGACAGTTCACGTGCGAAGGGTGCAAGAGTTTCTTCAAGAGATCCGTTCGTAGGAACCTGACATACACATGCCGCGGAAGCCGGAACTGTCCCATCGACCAGCACCACCGAAATCAGTGCCAGTACTGTCGCTTCAAGAAGTGTCTCAAGGCGGGAATGAGGAGAGAAGGTATGTACCCGCGTGAGTATACATTCCAACACAACAACGTCTGCATGTGCTTTCTGTATAAGTCGACTGGCAGACATGCACGTCACTACATTGTCATCATCATCATCGTTGCATCAGTAGACAACCGCCGCCTACTGTAACAGCCGCTCTGTGCTTTGAAGGAAATGCGCTATATAAATATCCTATTAAGCTGTATAAAGTAAAGGCCTGTGGACCGCCAGCAAAACGAATTCTGACTGAAAGAGAGTTATTATTTGAAAGTTATTAATTAAGAGAGCACGATATTGCTGCATCTTGAATTATTATTCTCAGATATTCGAAGAACGCTTATAGAAATTAATTAAATCAATTTATTAAATAAGAAAATCAGTAATTCAAGGCAGCAAATCTATTCGAATGCTTTATAATAGACCTGTATTCAACTTATGCAACCTTAGAAATCGCAGATTAAAATAGAAATCGGTTGTTAGTATACAATTGGTTTGAATGAAATGACCGCCGGTCATTCGCTCTATACAGCGAAACAAAAATTGTTTCGCTGTATAGAGCAGTAACGTATACTTATGCCCATTTAAATTGTTAAATCAAGATTACTATAATTTAGAATTATTTTAACGATATTTATTATATAGATAATTATTTACAAAATATATTAATAAAACGCTTGCCAATGTTAAGATTGTATCGCTTGTATAGCGAAACAGATATATCTTCTGATTGTGTAAAAAATACTCCTACAGCAAATCGCGCACCTGCGGATATAAGTCTGAATTAGCGTTGTGTAAGACGGTCACACGACTGCACGTCTCTTTACTCTGTTAATCTATATTGTATACATGCAGTTTAAATCGCCTGTTAACAGCTTGAAATATTGGAGCAGTTCACGTTTGTATGCACACCGCGAGGCATATTATACAATACAATACGTTTGAACCTTAGACTTACTTATAAACTGTCCAGACTCCAGAGTACAACCGTTTGTGTTTGC
>JACEVL010000328.1:57500-160000 GCA_020284085.1 Aporrectodea caliginosa | reverse complement strand
ATAATTTAATTGAATCTGTTAGCTGCCTCAATTTATAAAACTTGGAGGCACCTGTTTAAACTAGTTTGCAATTTCGGAAAATAAAAATTACATTTTATTCAGGGCTTAAATAATAAAGATCTAAATTGTGTGATTTTTATGCATGCAACAAAGGTTCCACTGCATAGCTTAGAAATAATTGAATATGAAGACGCATTTGTATTTGGTTTCTCTTATATAGGCTAATAGTTTGTGGCAATTAGGGCTAGGCCCTATGTAAAAAAACTTATTTATGTTTCATTCAATTATGTCTATGATTTGCTAAACAGTTAAAAGGCCTAATGCACAAAAAACGTCTCCCTAATTTAATTTGACGAAAAGTGGCTAAGTGGCTGCAGAGAAGTTTGGTCCGGTTCAACTATCGAAAGAGATAACAATGTCAGCTATAGCGTAGCAAAGTGCACAATTGTGATGTTTTCTTTCTTATTTTTCTCTCTGTACTTTATACGTAATGATTTGCAGATTTTTAAATTTCCTAATATTCTTTCCTAATATCCTAATTTTCAATGGGTTGTAGTCATAGATAGTTCTACTTATGAGTAACCTATATCGAACAATAGCCTGTATACTTCTGTCATGATGGCTATGTCGTGAACATACTGCAGAAGGCATGCATTTGACTAAATTGCCTTCTTGTTCGTCGAATTATTGCATGGCAAGGCAGGTAATATGTCCAATATGGCAAGTGAGGCAAGGCAAGGCAAGATAAAGTATACTAAGGCAGGTGAGGTAAAGTACTGGTTCAGTTACAGCACTTATAGAGGGCAGCACTATAGAGTCGTATAGTCGTCACGTGACATGTGCTTCTCTGCTTTACAGATGCGTGTGGACTGTCGGATTCCACTCACATCGAGAGCCTCCAGGAGAAGTCTCAGTGTGCTCTCGAGGAGTACGTTCGCATCCAGTACCCCAACCAACCGACCCGGTTCGGAAAGCTGCTGCTGCGCCTGCCATCGCTGAGGACCGTCTCGGCGCAGGTCATCGAGCAACTCTTCTTTGTCCGTCTCGTCGGAAAGACTCCGATCGAGACCCTCATCAGAGATATGCTGCTGAGTGGGGGTTCCTTCAGCTGGCCCTACATGTCCATGCAGTGACCCAACCGTTGGCCGTTCATGGTATAGCCCACAAACAGGGCCGTCTTTAGGATGCTTCCCATCACTCGCTCCAAGGCTTCACGATTCTCACCATTTCCCTGCTTTTCATTTCAAATGGTGCAACTGCCAACCATTCACTATAATTATGCCTCTGTCTTCTATTCTTCCAAAATAATTTGGCTGAAAAACAACCCACGTTCCCCAGTTCACTAACCATGTACTCTATACCGATATGACGGCCCTCTCACACACGGTGTGACACACCATCAAAAGACTGAGAGATTCACACATTCTTCACATCTGCACAGTTTGAGACTAATCGCCAAACTCGCAAATTGACAGATTTTAAAGCTGGGCCGCCATTTTTCCGTGACGACAGCCAGCCAATCGCGAACGGGCACGTCTGTCGAGCCAAACAGTCAAATCATTGTCGTGTGTATAGTTATGAGTAATTTCTATATAATTATCTGGTCCAATCGAACTGACTGTAGCCGAAAAATTATTCAGTGGGAGGATTTGCATGAGAATATATCCCGCCCAACTATATTATATCAGTTTTTTAAATAATATTATCATGACGCTGCTTATAGTCCTTTGCAAGTCAGCGCAAGAAATCTTGTCATTGTAAATAATATTATTATGTTATACAGAATTGTAGCGTGAAAGGACTGTGTCGTCTTAGAGGCACTATAGACATTTTTAGGATTTAAAATACGACTATAACGTGTAGTTCTGAACAGATTAATTCAAATATGGCTAAACTAGTGAATATTTAGGCATATATAAATGTTTTAGGCTCTCATTCACTTTCAGACATTCGCATTCACTTCTGATGGGTTCCAGATAAATACGTATACAATCACCAACACCCGAATGATCATTAACAGCTGCGCTGCATGACGTAATATATGATCCACATTATCTTGTGTCAAAGGATATTAGAATACAGACAGGTTTGTAGAACAGGCCTTCACTTCAAAAGGCCTTAATTCTACAGATATTCGCAGCAATTTACAGCAGATATTTAATGTCTGTTAGTCTTCTATAGCGACATTAGCGTTTGAAGCTAATACTTCTAAGAGTGCCAAAAAAGATTTAGAAAAATAGTAAATGACTAAGCGATTTCTAAATATTGTAACTCAGGTGTTCAATTAGCGCATGCAGATAGGTTAGATAGGTATTATATTTGTAGGCCATGGATGGCAGATGCTGGTGTTAACTCTGACTAAGAGAATAATGGACAACGAGGAACAATGGATTACTATCTCTGCGACATGCATGAGTGCGGAGAGCAAAATAAACCGTTGCATATAATATTTTGCTGAGTATTTAACTTCGTAGATCTATTTATTGGAATAAATGAATGACTTGTGTATATAAGGATGTACATAACTACAGCATTCATAGAAAAAGACTTGTTTTTCAGAGTCGTATATATACTGCATGTTTTGTGAATGACTAAAGCATCCAAAGTCTTTTTTATTCTTATTTCCAAAATAGCATTTGTAATAATAATGACAATTCCATATCGCCTCCGTGATACTGTTTAATGCATCGGTCGATGGTCGCAGTTATGATAAGAAGCGTAAGTGTGGTCAAGAGCCAAGGAAGAAATCTGAGGAGACACAGAAATTGCCTACAGAGGAAATAAGTCTGACTCTGCCTCTGCCTCTCCACCTCTCCCTCTCCCTCTCCCTCTCCGCCTCTGCCTCTGCCTCTGCCTCTGCCTCTGCCTCTGCCTCTGCCTCTGCCTCTGCCTCTGCCTCTGCCTCTGCCTCTGCCTCTGCCTCTCCCTCTCCCTCTCCCTCTCCCTCTCCCTCTCCCTCTCCCCTCCCTCTCCCTCCCCTCCCTCTCTCTCTCCTCTCCCTCTCCCTCTCCCTCCCTCTCCCTCCCTCTCCTCCCTCTCCCTCTCCCTCTCCTCTCTCCCTCTCCTCTCCCTCTCCCTCTCCTCTCTCCCCTCTCCCTCTCCCTCTCCCTCTCCCTCTCCTCTCCTCTCTCCTCTCCCTCTCCCTCCTCTCCCTCTCCATCTCCCTCTCCTCTCCCTCTCCCTCTCCTCTCCCTCTCCCTCTCCCTCTCCCTCTCCCTCTCCCTCTCCCTCTCCCTCTCCCTCTCCCTCTCCCTCTCCCTCCCTCTCCCCTCCCTCTCCCTCCCTCTCCTCTCCCTCTCCCCTCCCCTCCCTCTCCCTCTCCTCTCCCCTCTCCTCTCCTCTCCCTCTCCCTCTCCCTCTCCCTCTCCCTCTCCCTCTCCCTCTCCCTCTCCCTCTCCCTCTCCCTCTCCCTCTCCCTCTCCCTCTCCCTCTCCCTCTCCTCTCCCTCTCTTCCTCTGAAAACCTCGATAGTCATGTAATATAAGGAGACAATGAATGCTGCATTGCGATGAAAAAAGTGCGAGTATCAATAGACTGCAGAGATGTATATCAACAACAGAGGGAGAAACACCAAAGAGCAACAGAAAGGAATCAAAACCTACAGGAAACAACTGCTGTGAACCAATGCTTCGTCTGTGGCCTGACACACCCTGTAACATTGCTTCCAATGACACGACGAAAGCTATACAAAGGCTGTCGAAATCGGAAATTCGGAATCATAAAAAATTAGTCGACAATGCACGAATAACTTGAACAGAGTGAGTGTAGCTAAACGTAGTGCAATGCAATGTAGTGTAATGTGAACAGACATTTATGTAGCGCCCTCAAGGAAGAAACTCAGCTTAACTGGAAGGAAAATTGGTCGAAGATGGAAACCATTTTGCATCAGAGTCGATGATGATTTGACCATGTTTGTTATCAGTAAATCTAAGTACTTCACAACTGGCCACTACAATGATTTTTTAAGTAAGTAAGTAAGCCATGTAAGTAAGTTTAAATAAGTAAGTAAGCCTTGAGGAAGCCATGACATGACTTGTGTGAAGTAATCCATGCTTAAGTAAGTAAGTAAGCTATGTAAATAAGTTTAAATAATTTAAATAAGTAAGTAAGCCTTGAGGAAGCCATGATATGGCTCACGTGAAGTAAGCCAAATCAAGCCATGTTAGTGCTCGGATGTGCGGTCGTAGATATAGCTTCGCCGCCTGTCGTCCACTCCGCTCTCCATGAACAGAAGTTGAAAGTAGAGATGTAAGGTCGTTCGGTTGGTCTGCAGTCTTGTTGGTGCCTTACCTCAGTATTAAAACTACGTGTAGGTAATTTTGTTACCTTTATCTTTCAGGCAAAACCTGCATATTAGTCAGAGATGGGTACGATTATATAGTTATATTGCTAATTGATTAGAAATAGAATGAGCTACTGAAAGTTGCTAACCGATTAGAAATAGAATCAGCAAAATCTTGTTGCTAATCGATTAGTATCAGAATTAGCTGTTTGTCTAATCGATTAGCTAATCGATTAGAATCTATAATCGATTAGTTACCCATCTCTGATATTAGTTACACTGAATTAAACCACAAGACAAGAAATATCTTGCGTGAACGTTTTGTGAGGACAGGTCAATGCTTAGTCGAAGTTAATGTAGAAAAGTGACCCAGCATGCACGACCAATCTGGCAATCTCCCAAAGAGTCCCAATACTATAGTATATAGCTGCAGGCTTGTCTTCTGCTGCATGGCTTGCAATGCCTTCTCCTGCTGCAGGCTTGCCTTCTCCTCTGTGGGACTGTCTCTAAAATAGAGCAATATGCCAACGGACATAAGATCACTATAGCATCTTTAGCAGTTCAAGAAACTTTTCTGTTCGACTTAAGACACTTTGTCCGGTGATTGATTCATATAATTATATAGATAGCCCGCGGTCATATATATCCGTGCCGGAGCGCCCTTGCAATGTGAGTTAACTCAGTGGCGCTATTATATAGGCCTACAAGTGCTCAGATACGTACATAAATACATATACAGAATAGAGTTTATTTATTAAATTTCAAATGTTTGCATACATTTTGCTTCATTTCTTTCGCTCCATATATTATTAGTACTCAGACGAGAATCGTTGAGCATGTCGAAGTCCAGGAGCGTGATCATAAACCAGAATGAGAGTATACGTCGATATAACGGAATTTTTTGGCTATCATATTTCTACACCCATACCCATATTTACCCATATAAATTTACGAATACGTATCTTGTTATAATACGCATCCATACCATCAAAGTCAACGCAATTCTGTGCGTTCATTAAGTTACGTTCTGTTGCGTCAGTCTGCAGGTCGAAACTTATCTGTTGCGTCATTTTGCTGGTCTAAACTTATCTGTTGCGTCATTCTGTGGGTCTAGACTTATCTGTTGCGTCATTCTGTGGTTCTAGACTTATCTGTTGCGTCATTCTATAAAGGTCGAAACTTGTCCGGTGATTGATTCATATAATTATATAGATAGCCCGGTCATAGCCGTGCCGGAGCGCCCTTGCAATGTGAGTTAACTCAGTGGCGCTATTATATAGGCCTACAAGTGCTCAGATACGTACATAAATACATATACAGAATAGAGTTTATTTGTTAAATTTCAAATGTTTGCATACATTTTGCTTCATTTCTTTCGCTCCATATTATTATTGCGTCATTCTATAAAGGTCGAAACTTATCTGTTGCGTCATTTTGCTGGTCTAAACTTATCTGTTGCGTCATTTTGCTGGTCTAAACTTATCTATTTCGTCATTTTGCTGGTCAAAACTTATCTGTTGCGTCATTCTGTGGGTCTAGACTTATCTGTTGCGTCATTCTATAAAGGTCGAAACTTATCTGTTGCGTCATTTTGCTGGTCTAAACTCATCTGTTGCGTCATTCTATAAAGGTCGAAACTTATCTGTTGCGTCATTTTGCTGGTCTAAACTTATCTGTTGCGTCATTTTGCTGGTCAAAACTTATCTGTTGCGTCATTTTGCTGGTCTAAACTTATCTGTTGCGTCATTCTGCTGGTCTAAACTTATCTGTTGCGTCATTCTGTGGGTCTAGACTTATCTATTGCGTCATTTTGCTGGTCTAAACTTATCTGTTGCGTCATTTTGCTGGTCAAAACTTATCTGTTGCGTCATTTTGCTGGTCAAAACTTATCTGTTGCGTCATTTTGCTGGTCTAAACTTATCTGTTGCGTCATTTTGCTGGTCTAAACTTATCTATTTCGTCATTTTGCTGGTCAAAACTTATCTGTTGCGTCATTCTGTGGGTCTAGACTTATCTGTTGCGTCATTCTATAAAGGTCGAAACTTATCTGTTGCGTCATTTTGCTGGTCTAAACTTATCTGTTGCGTCATTTTGCTGGTCAAAACTTATCTGTTGCGTCATTCTGTGGGTCTAGACTTATCTGTTGCGTCATTTTGCTGGTCAAAACTTATCTGTTGCGTCATTTTGCTGGTCAAAACTTATCTGTTGCGTCATTCTGTGGGTCTAGACTTATCTGTTGCGTCATTTTGCTGGTCAAAACTTATCTGTTGCGTCATTCTGTGGGTCTAGACTTATCTGTTGCGTCATTTTGCTGGTCAAAACTTATCTGTTGCGTCATTCTGTGGGTCTAGACTTATCTGTTGCGTCATTTTGCTGGTCTAAACTTATCTGTTGCGTCATTCTATATATAAAGGTCGAAACTTATCTGTTGCGTCATTTTGCTGGTCTATAAACTTATCTGTTGCGTCATTTTGCTGGTCTATAAACTTATCTGTTGCGTCATTTTGCTGGTCTATAAACTTATCTGTTGCGTCATTTTGCTGGTCTAAACTTATCTGTTGCGTCATTCCGCGGGTCTAAACTTAACAGTTATAACAGACCGTATATCTATAACCTTGTGGAATCTGGATTTCCTTACATATATCGGATTCGACCTGGGTCCTGCTACTAAATTGATTGGTTGTACCCGACCGAACCTTTAAAGTTTAGTGGAATGTAAAAGGTCCGGTCATTCATCCCTTATGAGCAGATCGTCCTGTGTACACTTGCGCCCGCATGTTATTCTAATCTACTCTATAATTTAATGACTCCTATATATCGCGCTGTTAGCATACCTCGTAAAGATATAGGCAGGCTGAGCTTCTTGTTTCCCGGTCGCGGACATATGCAGGGCCGTGTATACCTTTTCCGTTGCTGGCCCTGCAATCTGGAATGGGCTCCCTGTGCATGCTCTACGCCTAATGCCTTGCGGCCACGTTCTGTATAATATACCTCAAGACTCTTCTCTTTAGCCGGGGTTGGGTCGGGAGCGCTCCTGAATAGATAACCTTGATGGGGCGCTATATAAATCTCTGAAATGAATGAATGAATAAAGCATCCATTGATGGTCGCTTCAATTTAAACTGCACTCCTAAAAGCATAATCATTTGGAGAAGCCATGGAGATCGAAATCTTATTGGTCCTGCTTATAGACATATATATGAGTTGCTTTTCTGGAACCTTCGCGGACTTTCCTCTGGAATCTGTCTGTTCCGCCAGTCGCATATTATGTCATTTCGTCCTAGGCGAGTTCTATGTTGGAGGACTGATCTTCAGGATATTGACCTGATTGAGGCGTGGCTTTAATTTGCCATAAGTATTTATGCCTTGTGCATTCGACACCGGAATATACAATAGAAGTAACAAATTGATAATACAATAATAGCTTCAGAGCTTTACCGAGAAGAACAGAAAGTTGTGTCAATATATTTTAGTCAAGTGATTAGAGGGCATTTAGAGAATAAAGACAGTCGTCGAGTAGAATTCAACAGCAGTATTCATTCATGATGCTGTTGCTGATGATGATTATGAAGGTGTCAGGTGATGATGATGATGATGATGATGATGATGATGATGATGATGATGATGATGAAGAAGAAGAAGAAGAAGAAGAAGAAGAAGAAGAAGAAGAAGAAGAAGATGATGATGATAGCGATCATTATAAGGAAGGTGATGGTGGTTGTGCACTTGTGCTGATAATGATGCTGATGATGATTATGCTGTTGCAGTTTGTTGTTGTTGTTGTTGCTGTTGCTGGTGATGATGATTATGATGGTGATGATGATGATGATGATGATGATGATGATGATGATGATGTCGATGACGATGATGACGACGACGACGATGATGATGCCGATGATGATGATGATGATGATGCATCCATTATGTCTTCGGACATATCGCTGTCTCATATAGACATGCAGTGAAGGCACCTACCTCTGTAATGCAGTTGGTGCATAGTTAAAGCCACCGTAGCATTTACCTCCATATACAGTCTATAGCCTACGTATGCTTTGCCCGGTTAATGGGCAGTTATGGTCAAAATATATCTCGACTGCATATTGTCTCTATCGCGTTTAGAAATTCAAATTATCGTTAGTTAGGCCATTTCGACTAATTTTATTGCGCAGCCGTTGCGCTCAAGGCAAAAGAACCATCTGGAGCCGATGGCCCCACCTAGGTTGACGGGGGCCAAGGGCCAGAGGTGAGGCGCCCTCAACCGAGTCCTACATTCAGGGGCCAGGGCAAATGCCACTCACTTTGACCCGCACGGTTTCTAGATGGCCTGTCGAATACAAAGCCCCGCTCGGATCGGTCGGGTTATAGGGGCGACCGTATTAGATCATGTTATTATCGTTATCACTGTCAGTCGACGTCGCACAAAGCGCCAGAAACGCCGCACAAAAGCCGCCCAAACGAAGCGAAACCTGAGACGGTGTAAAACGATGACAAAGGCGTCTGCAGACCGGGCGATGGTGGAATAAATGAGTGGCGAGGTTCAGGGGAGGGGTCCGCAGCGGGCGAGGGATCGAAGCAGGGGTCGAACCCCGATGATCCGGCGACGAGAATTAGCGACACGACTATGACGGGCGAAGAAATATGAAATAACATCCAAGGGATATATTTTTAATGGGGGTCTTCACCCGGTCCGTCCGGGGAACAGTAATCAGGGACACACGGGAAGGCGTCAGTGGCGGCGACAACGATTTATCATAATCACAGCTAGATGTCCTTCGTAAGCTGTCGTCTTCCCTGTATGGCTCTCTCTTTCTCTTTCTCTGTGTCTCTGTGTCTGTGTGTGTGTCTGTACCTCTCTGTCTCTCTCTGTCTGTCTCTCTGTCTGTCTCTCTGTCTGTCTGTCTGTCTGTCTCTCTCTCTCTCTCTCCTTCCCTCTCTATCTGTCTGTCTCTGTCTGTCTCTCTCTCTCCTTCCCTCTCTATCTGTCTGTCTCTGTGTGGCTGTCTGTCTGGCTGTCTGTCTCTCTCTCTATCTGTCTGTCTGTCTCTGTCTCTCTGTCTCTGTCTCTGTCTTTCTGTCTTTCTCTCTGTCTGCGTTTCTCTCTCTCTTTGTCTTCAACTCCCAATCTGTGTGCTAGTCTCTCAACTCGACTCTGTTTGTCGCTCTGTGTGTACCGCTCTCTGTTTCTGCCTCTATCACTGTATCTTTATCTATTTGTTGCTCTCTCTGCCTGTCTCTCTCTCTCTTTGTCTGCAACTCTGTCTGTGTGCATGGCAGTCCCTGCCTCCTCCTTACCTGTCTGACTCTCTCTGTCTGCCTCTCTCTGTCTACCTGTCTTTATGCCTGTGTCTCTTTATGTCTGTGTCTCTTTCTGTCTCTGTCTCTCTGTGTACCTTTCTCTCTATGTCTCTCTCTGTCTCTCCAATTGTACCTGTGTGTCTGTCGCTCTCTGATGTGTGCTACCAACAAAGGCGTCACGACGAGGGCCAAGGGGTGACCAAGGGGTGACCAAGGGGTGACCGTGGGGTGACCGTGGGGTCAGACAGCGACCCTGTCATTCTCTCGCTCCATTAATTAGTTTTTCTTATCAGTTCAGGATTCGAGGCTGTCGCGATATTAAGTGAAATTTTACTTCCATTATTTATTAGTATGCAGTTTTATTTAAAAATAGAAAACCTGGGTTTAACGTTGGATAGCAGCGTTATGTAATATAATAATATTTAGCACTTAGTTACTTTGAATTTTGATCGCAATAAGGGGCCGTCCATAAATGACGTCACGCACCTAGGGGGTCGGAAATTTGTGACGATGTGTGACATGGGGTGGGGGTCTGAGTAGTGTGACGTCACACCAGGTCTATGTTATTAAATTTAACAATTAACAACAATTTAATTTTAATAATAACAGCACTAATTTTTAGGATTAAATTTTCATTATTTTTAATTATTTTAATGTATACGGGCACCATTATTAATAATTTTCTAATTACTTCAATATTTGGTCACCGTTAGATTTTAAAATATTCATGTTTTCGCTATTTGTTCCATGAAGGAGCATTTTGCTTCGCCATTGAAATTGGTTTTAGGGGTCAGAGCTTTGTGACGTCATTTTCAAAGGGGGTCTTACTTTTTGTGACGAAGTGTGACGAGGGGAGGGGGGGGTTAAAAATCGGCCAAAATAGCGTGACGTCATTTATGGACGGCCCCTAAGCACACACACAATGGCCTCACTTTCTGTAAAAAAAGTCTCGCGCTGCAAGTTAGTGTTGCCAGTTCTTAAAGTACATTGCAATGAAAAACAATAATAATTATAATAGATGAGACTTACAAATGTATAGTACTATTCCAGTGCCTTTGGCTTTATTGCACCTATAGGCGCCGACTTTTGGTTTAATCTCTGGGTGCCACTGCCTGGGTTCTACCCCCCCCAGTCCCCGTGAAAATTTTTATATTCTACATTGCCAAAGGTGACTTTTAGTCATTTTGGGAAAAGAAATCAAGGGTTACGTCACTTACGTGGTTACAAAAGTATTTGAAACTCACTATTGTGAGATCATGCAATGTTGGGTATTTGTGCTGTACTGTTTCACAAGTTTTGAGATTACTGTAACATAATGTAAAAAATTTGAATTTAAGGTCTGAATTCTTCTGGGTGCCAGGCACCCACTGAACTTTCTCTCTGGGTGCATTGGCACCCAAGGCTCCCAAGGAGTCGGCGCCTATGATTGCACCTGCATGCAAGAAGCACATTCTGGGTTAAATGAACCTAAAACAAAGGCTGAAAGAGACAGACAATAGTATGGGAAAGCAGGCGGACAGACAGATTCGTGGATATAACACAGAGGCATACCCAACCATAATGGAAAGATGAAAATGAAGAGAATGAGAGAGGGATGTGCGGATAAGCTGTGGTTGGAGGGGAAATCTTTCTGGTCTTTTGCCTTCGTCTCTTTTATGAATCGACGGACAATGATTCTTAATAAGAGGTCTCGGCTTTTCGGATGGCTTTGTCTGGGGATCATTCGGTCCGTGACCTATCTGTCTGGCGCAACCTCTGAGGTTCAACCCATCAAGACTGCGATGATCCCAAGACCTCTGCGATAGATCAGCATAATAGCGCAATTATTTCGGGCATTATCAAAGGCGTGGGAAAGGTGACATACCTCTAGTCTCCGCGTAAAGCCCCATTTAAGTGAAATTCCTCGGCCCGCTGGATCGGAGACGCTTCAGTGCTTTCTGGCGTGCCCTACGACCCCAGACGACGCGCTGAATGGGTCGCGAAGAATGGCAGAAATGGAAGTTATGACGCGTAGTGATAGCCCTCTAACCCGCCGTCACCCCGTGTCTGGGCCTTTGACTGAAGCCGGGGCACAGGTCACCACCCAAAACTCTCTCTACCTCACCCCGTCTCTCTCTATGGGACACCGCGCGTGCACGCTTTAACGGGCAGCCATGTAATTCAGTGGCTGCTAAAAGCCCTGAATGGTCGCCCACCCGTCCGCCACGCTCAGCCCCACCACTCTCCCCTATTGTTCAGAGGGTACCCCGGCAAACTAGATCTCTAAGTCTTTTTGCCATTAAGCTATTCACCCGTTCACGGCGCGGTTCCGAGCTTTGTACGTAGACCCCGTAGACAAGTGAGTAGGGCCAGAGAGCATGCATGCAGCTGGTGAACGGGGCATCTTGTCTTCGTAACGGGAGATGGTCCTAATGAGCAGGTAGAATAAAAACATGTTCTCGTTATAGACGCCTTTGTCGGCAACTTCGAAAAGATGTCTTCTGCTAATTGTCGACGTCAGATGGCGCAATCAGACAACGATTTCTGATGTCTTTGTGGTGGACTGTTCTAAAGGGTAAGAGACAGAAACACTTTGCATACTCTTAAGACAGATGACTCGAATTAAGACGATTATGCTCTATATACCTATAGTGCAAGTTCTCAGATTACCTCCTTCTCTACCTGAAATGCATGCTAAATCTGAAGACGCGCTGTAAGTAAGGAAACAAGTAAGTAAGTAAGTAATTAAGTATAACTAAGTAAGTAAGTAAGTAAGTAAGTAAGTAAGTAACTATGTAAGTAAGTATGTATGTATGTATGTATGTATGTGGAGGCAGGTGTATCAGCTTATTGCATGCATGGCTAACCGATGGAATCATGAGGTTAACTGCATGCATGATCTGTAGAGTTGCGCATTGCATTGTATTGCGGTTGCATTTGTCAATTTCTATAGCGCCCCCTGAAGAACAAACTGCGAATGGGCGCATGCGGGATGAGAACGCCGAGCAAAGAGAACGCTGTTACCTGAGTTCAAATATAATTATGATGAAGAAGATTATACCAAGTAACGACTCATCACCACGAAAGCCCTGCAGTAGGTTGCGTATACGTCTCGGAGATTCTATCTCAGGGAACAAGCAATCACTCGAGCAAAAAATCATGA
Source organism: Aporrectodea caliginosa (assembly GCA_020284085.1). NCBI lineage: Eukaryota > Metazoa > Annelida > Clitellata > Crassiclitellata > Lumbricidae > Aporrectodea > Aporrectodea caliginosa. Next base: position 147,281 of record JACEVL010000328.1, on the reverse strand, counting down.
AGGATGGCAGAAGCATGAGACAGAATCAGGAGATCACAGAGGCTTCTGAGATCCTGGCTAGACCACGCTCAGCATGAGACCAGAGACACAGCCTTTAACTGAATTCGGGCGACATACAATCAGTGAAGCTGGTGAATCATGTAAACCGAGAACTGTATACGAGAGACGCGGAACATGATGTGCATATGCATGTAGACTCTCTCTGCAGGTCTCTCTGGCAATTGGACTCGTATACCTCCACAGGACATCGATCTCTGGACAACCCCTCTGATACGACGCAGCGCTCGTGAGACGAGTCGTTGTTACCGAAAATGGATTTGCAACACTCGAGTTTGAAGTGAACAGTGGAGTTAATGTACACAGTGGGCTTAAGTATGAGGCAAAGTCAGTGATGGGCAAAAGTTAACTAAAAAGTTGCAAACTTTTAGTTTAACTGAAAAATTTTAGTTAAGGCAGAAGTTTAACTAAAAAATTTAGTTTAGTTAAAACCAAAGTTTAACTAATATTTGTTTAGTTATTAACTAAAACGTTTAACTAATATTTTTTAGTTATTAGCTAGAAAGTTTAAGTAACAAAATCAGCAACTATCTTCTGCAATGACTGTCATGAGTAACTGGTTTTATTACTCAAGTCAAATGAACTGCATTGCATTGCAGATTAGCAACTTTCTTCATGATGTTCTTGTAGAACTGTACTATATATGGGACTATTAGTCTAGTACACACTACATAGTTTGAAAGTGAAATTGTCATTGACGCTCTGCATTATTGCAGTTCAGTTAACCTCTGTCATTGTGAAAATGTTTGTAAAAAAGTTTGTTAAAAAGTTGGAAAAAGTTTAACTGAATATTTCTTGTTTAATTAACTTATTTACAAAATCAGTTGCCAACCTTTAGTTAATTTTTTTTATTTTAGTTGAAAAATAGTTATAGTTTAACTAAAAAATTAGTTAGTGCCCGTCACTGGGCAAGGTATAGACGAGGGTCATAAACTGATGTGGTCGGTAAAGTTAAGGTGTTTGTCGAGATGAATTTTGTCGAGATGAATCTATTCTGCGAACTGAGAGTATAAATATCTACATATAAGAACAAGGAGCGAGTCAAGCGAGATGCGTGGGAGAAAGGTCAGAAGGATAGGTTAGTTTGTTTCATTGATCGCGGAGGCCATGGCAATTCTGAAAAATACAATTCTAAGGGCTTAAGCAGTGAAGGTTGATGGTCAACTGCAGGCTGATTTCATTCGCGATGGCATAACATGCAGATGATTTAGTGCACCTGAAAAGGAGAGGGTGAAGAAAGATAGGTGTTTCTCAAGGGTCTGTTCATTCTTTACACCTCTCGACTCATCAAAGCAGGCGAGGGTGTGAGGATTAGGTGAGTGTCCATTGCAACAGCAAAATAGTGGATGAAATTTTTTCTTGATGAACAAGTTTAGAGTTAGCAGTGAGTTGCTTTCTTAGACTATATAATTTCGGTTCTCTCATGTATCCGAATATAAATTTGATATTAAATTAATATATATTAATTATGATATTATAATTATGGCAAATAAAGCCCAAGAACGCGTAGTGTTGACTGCGTTTATATGTTTGAATTCGGCTAAACCTGTTTACTTTGGTCTTGCACTCAATCAAACCCGACTACACAAGCCATTTATATAGCGTCTTTTCAACTGCACATATTCGACTTGCAATGTGTAAGAGCGCGCGGGAGGCGAATGTCTGCTGGGACTTGACAACGCCTCCAGGTAGCGCTATATAAGTAAGTCCATCCATAGATTTTCTTCTTCATCGCAACTTCAATATTTAATATGGAGACCGTCGTTGCCGTTCGTTCTTCCGATTCTTTCATATCTCAATCTGTCGTCCGTGGTTTGCTCGACCGACATTTCGCCCGCGGGGTTGAGGACGCCCCCCCGCCCCTCCTTCGTCGGTTCAGCTCATGTATATATGGGTCGATGTTGATGTCGGCTGCTGCTGTTGAGGCAGAGGAGAGGAGGGATGCTGCGGTGGTGGTGGGATGGCATCGCTTGGACCGGGGGCCACACTGCAATCAATGCCATCGTGGATGACCATCAGAACGGACAGCCAGGCCGTCGACTGTTAATTGACCGAATGACTTTAGCGACGGACGGAGGGCCAAAGGAGACGGACAGACCCTATCTTCCCTCTGTCTGCTCCTCAATTGGCCGACCGACCGAGGTGCCGTCAGCCGTCGGCCCCTGCTCTACCCCCGCCGCATGGTCCTTATTGAGCGACGCGTCAGCGAGGTGACCGGAGGCCCGTGCGGGGCCAGGCGACCCTGTCAGCGTGAAATGCAGTTATTTTTTCTTATTCCACTTTCTCTTCAACGTTCACCAGGATAGCCTACGGAATCGTCCCTCTTCTTAGTTCGTTCGCTGGACTCGGCCTTTCCCGTCGGGCAAAGGACTTAACGGTGCCACCGACGATGCCTAACACTAGGTTAACTAGGAAGACGGCAACGACACAGATCAACACTGCAGATTGTTTTATTAATGTCGAACAGCTTAAACACTACAACTCTGGCTTAACTCTGATTAACTGAACTTTAACTTTACTTCGGAACAACTGACACTCTTAACTCGCCCTCAACACACGTCACTTTTACATAGAGCTGAACTCCGCAACACGACACGCAACAGGCGTCTCTATATATAGGCACAGAGGACGACAAATTGTCCGTTACTAAGGCAAGAGGCTGGTTGCTAAGGCAAGGCAAAAGGCCCGTTACTAAGGCAAGAGGCTGGTTGCTAAGGCAAGGCAAAAGGCCCGTTACTAAGGCAAGAGGCTGGTTGCTAAGGCAAGGCAAAAGGCCCGTTACTAAGGCAAGAGGCTGGTTGCTAAGGCAAGGCAAAAGGCCCGTTACTAAGGCAAGAGGCTGGTTGCTAAGGCAAGGCAAAAGGCCCGTTACTAAGGCAAGAGGCTGGTTGCTAAGGCAAGGCAAAAGGCCCGTTACTAAGGCAAGAGGCTGGTTGCTAAGGCAAGGCAAAAGGCCCGTTACTAAGGCAAGAGGCTGGTTGCTAAGGCAAGGCAAAAGGCCCGTTACTAAGGCAAGAGGCTGGTTGCTAAGGCAAGGCAAAAGGCCCGTCTAAGGCAAGAGGCAAGGCCCGTGCTAATCACGTTGCTAAGGCAAATGTCCATGCGCCTTTCAAATAATGCTACAATACTCCTCCCACCAAGAAAAGAGGGAATGTCCCCTATTCCGTAACTGATTAACAATTTGAAAGGGACATCTTACGCTAGATTCAATGTTCATAAAGCGAATAAAGTCATGATTAATACTAAATCGAACACTGCAGCCATTCCAGGCTTTTAACTAACTAAAAAGTTCATCAGATTAGTCGGCCAAATCGGCCCCGCATAAACAACTAAGGTAATCGCCCTACAGACAAATTAACGGTAAGACCTAGTCTTACAACAGAAATGCAATCATCCTTCAACATCATCAAACATTGCACGTCATCGTTCGCCTATCAGCCTGTATTGTCCTTGCGTTGCAACCAATGAAGCTCAATAATGACGTGGCGGTCTCACACAAGTAAATGTTGCCTGGCCGTGTGGGGGAAAAGTGTGCACAGGCAAATGTCCGTTGACAATTGTACACAAGCAAAGGTCCGTTGACAATTGTACACACAGCACAGGTCCGCAAATGTACACAAGCAAATGTCCGTTGACAATTGTACACACACACACGCAAATTCTTGTCGACAAATGTACACACACACACGCAAATTCTTGTCGACAAATGTACACACACAAGCAAACTTCTGTCGCTAAGGCAAATCGCCGTTGCTAATACAAATGTCCGTTTGCACAAATGTCCGTCGACAAATGTACACACACAAGCAAACTGTCGACAAATGCTAAGGCAAATCGCCGTTGCTAATACAAATGTACACACACACAAATGTCCGTCGACAAATGTACACACACAACGCAAATTCTGTCGACAAATGTACACACACAAGCAAATGTCGCTAACAAAATCGTCGACAAATGTACACACAATACAAATGTCCGTTTGCAAGGCAAATCGCCGTCCGTCGACAAATGTCCGTTTGCACAAATGTCCGTCGACAAATGTACACACACAAGCAAACGTCCGTCGACAATTGTACACAAGCAAAGTTGCTTAACAAATGTCCGTTTGCACAAAATGTCCGTCGACAAATGTGTACAGCCTGTTTTGCTTGCTGAGGAGGGGAGGGGGAAGGGGAGCGCAAGTGAACGACGAGGAGGGAGGGGAGAGAGGGACGCAGGCGAGCGTCGAGACGTCGAGGGGAGGGGAGGGGGAAACGCATCCCAAGTCATGGCCACGACAAGACCTCCCCGAACGACGGCGCCCAGCTACTGGTAGCGCGCGGGCCGGCGAGTCTCCCTCCTCGGACGCCCGCTGACCTCAGAGGCGTCGTCGGCAGGGGGCGCAGGCGCCTCCACGTCTTCCATCAGCTCTTCCCTGAAGCAAGACCGAAGTTTGTCCACATGGACGGTGAGTGGACGAGAATAAGGGGACTTCCTGATGCGGTAGTTCACAGGGCCGCAGCGTGCCTCCACGACGAAAGGTCCCGTGTACATCTTCTGCCATTTCGGAGAGCGACCTTGGTAACGACGAGGGGTATAGTACCAAACTTGCGCCCCAGGGGCAAATTCAGCCGGACGCACCCGCAAGTCATAAGCACGCTTCTGGCGCTCCGCAGCCACTCCCAGATGCTCTCGTACCAGGCGGTACGCGGACTCCATGCGCTCAGCAAAGTCTTGCACATAACTCGCGTACGTGCCTGCGCCCGGATCAGCGCTCGGGGGACTGCCGTAGACCAGGTCCAACGGGGCACGTGTCTCCCGACCGAACATCAGGTAGTTCGGGCTGAATCCCGTGGTTTCGTGTGGTGACGCCCGGTAAGCGGCGAGGACATGGGGCAGAGATTCGTCCCAGTCCCGTTGATTGCTACTGACCACTTTCCCCAGCATGGCATTAAGCGTCCTATGAAAGCGCTCTATGAGCCCATTCCCGCTCGGGTGATAAGGGGATGTCCTAACCTTATCTATTCCCAGCAATCGGCAAAGTTCCCTGAACAAATTACCCTCGAAATTAGTCCCCTGGTCGGTGAGGATTTGTAGCGGTGCGCCGTACCTTACGATAACGTTTTCAACCAAGGCCCTAGCAACCGAGGTGGCTTCTTGATTGTGCATGGGGGCTGCTTCCACGAACTTCGTGAAGTTGTCCATCATCGTAAGGATATAGACGTTCCCTCTTCGACTACGCGGGTGGGGGCCTGTGACATCTATACTCAAACGTTCCCAGGGCGCCCCACAGGGCAAGGGCTGCAACGGTCCCTGGCGGGGGGGTAAACCACGATGGTATTGGTTGCACTGAGGGCAGCACTGGCAAAAGCGCCTCACATCCCGGGACCACCCGACCCAGAAGGCCCTACGCCTTACCTGCGCCCGGGTTCTCCGGACACCCAGGTGACCCCCGGTCATCCCTGTGTGGGCGAGCCTCATGTACTGATCCCGCATAGCCCTGGGCACCACCAACTGTTCGACCCCGTCCGGTGTCTTCCTATAGATCACCTCCTCATACAGATACAGGCGATCCCTTTGGTGCCAGTACACCTTCACGGCTTCATTCTCTCGCAAGATATCCACTAAGGCCGGGGCCTGGGTACCTACTTCCAGCCACGGGCGTACCACCCGAAGATCAGGATCTTCTTTCTGCGCCTTTACTAACGCCTCTTGCGGGGCAGGTTCAATATCCAATGGCTGTGTAGGCACAGCCTCGGTAACTGCAGCGACCGCACTTACATCGTCAACATCACATTGCCGACAAGGCCTACGGGAAAGGGCATCCGCATTACCATGTTTCTGACCTGGACGATGCAGCACCTGGAACTCGAACTCTGCCAATCGTTCTAACCAGCGGCTCTGCTGGCCAATGGGCTCTGGAGTTCGCTGGAGCCACTGTAACGCGGCATGGTCTGTCCTCAACGTGAACGGGCGCCCCAGCAAGTACTGACGGTACAGCTTTGTGAAATACACTATGGCGAGCAACTCCTTGCGAGTAACGCAATAGTTACGCTCCGCCGTGGATAGCAGGCGGCTTCCATATGCAATTACACGTTCCTCGCCATCAATCTTCTGGGATAATACGGCCCCTATGCCAACGTCACAGGCATCACAGTCCAGGACGTAGCCGCCCTCATCCTTAGGCAAAGCTAGGACAGGTGTGGTCGTCAGAGCGCGCTTTAGAAGTTCAAACACTTCCTGACAGGCATCATCCCATACAAACGCTCTACCCTTTTTCGTGAGTGCGAACAGAGGAGCAGCTAATACCGAAAAACTACGAATGAACCTCCGGTAATACGAGCATAGCCCGAGGAAGGAGCGCACCTCCCGCAGTCGTCGCGGGACTGGCCACTCCACAACCTCGCGGATCTTGGACTGATCCACGGCTACCCCGTCTTGAGTCACTACATGGCCCAAGAAACAAACGGCCCTACGCATCAAGCGGCACTTACTTGGTTTCAACTTTAAATTGGCCGTTCTTAACCGCTCGAACACCTTACCCAGCCTCTGCAAATGTTGTTCGGGCGTATTCCCGAAAATGATTACATCGTCAAGGTAGACTAGGCAAACATCGAAATTAAGCCCCGACAAGACAATGTCCATCAACCGTTGGAAAGTTGCTGGCGCATTGCAGAGACCGAAGGGCATCACCTTCCATCGATAGATGCCTCGACGCGTAACGAACGCGGTCTTATCCGCATCCCTAGGATCCATAGCCACCTGGTGGTATCCACTCCTTAAATCCAGCGTACTAAACCATCCTCCACCGGAGAGAGCATCTAAACATTCGTCAATTCTAGGCAACGGGTATGAATCCTTCCTCGTCCTCTCATTTAATTGCCTGTAATCTATGCAAAAACGGAGGGTCCCATCCTTCTTACGAGCCAGTACCACGTTAGCCGCCCACTCGCTAACAGCGGGTTCAATCGTCCCAGCGGCCAACATACTATCCAGCTGTTCGTCTATGGCAGCCCTATGGGGAAGCGGTTGGCGCCGTAGAGGCTGTCTAACAGGACCTGCATCTCCCGTATCAATCCGATGAGTGGCCACGTTTGTTCGGCCAAGATCGCCTTCCCTTACCGAGAAAACATCACTGAATTCAGTCAAAAGTTCCCGCAATTGGTCTCGGGTCTCGGGTGTCACCTCCTCGGGGAGATCGGCCATCAGCATCTCGCAAGGAGCCGCCTCACCAACCGGCTCCTCACCCTTATCACGGGTCTCCCGACACTCAACTTCGACCGGGTGCAACCCTCCCAACAACTGGTCCTTAACCAACCTTACAGGATCCTCGGTCAAGTTTACTACCCGGACCTGGGTCGTTCTGGCGTCATCGCCTACTACGACCCGTGCGAGATGGACCCCCGGACTGATTTCCTTGGCATCTGTCATCCAGGCCGGCGCTACCGACGACAAATCCCCATACAGAGTCTTTACAGGGATGTCGAATTGACTCTTAGGCAAGACTACAACCTCCTCAGCTACAATTACCCGACGGCACCACCCTTCTCCATTACCTCTTACCAGGGAAATACGTTTCCGACCAATGAACAAGGCCCCGGTCCCAAAACCTAGGCGGCATCGGTGTTCCCTCAACCAATCCATACCCAGCATGGGGTCAGCTATCTGATCGGACACCAAAAATGCACTAGAGATCTCAAACCCACTCCGAATCTTAATGGGGACCCTTATCTCACCCAAAACCCGTATATCGGACCCGTTCGCAGCCATCAAGTACCGGTTACAGGGACGAATCTCTAACCCCTGGACAATAGAGGAAGGTATGAGGCTCACCTCCGATCCGGTGTCGACCAGGCAGAGTTGAGAGCGTCCATTGATCGTCCCCCTGACGTAGACAGCGTTGAAGGTTGCACGGTTGGGTACTCTTGGATGGGTCGTGTGATTGGCGGCCACCGGCTCCGTCGGCGTCGAATCTTGGGTTTCTGTCTCGGTCGCATCCGGGCGATGGCGGGCCCGACGTGACTGGCGGCAGTTGCGGGCGAAGTGGCCTGGTTGGCCACAGTTGAAGCAATTCATCTCCCGCCTCGGTCTTTCTTGGTCGTCGGCGTTGGCGTTTCCCGGGCGAGTCTCTCGGCCCGGTCCTCGGTTACGGTCTCCAGAGCGAACGTCTCGGTCCGGCCCAGCATTAGCCGGAGGCGTACGACCTCGCAGCTCCCGGAACTGCCGGTCAAACTTGCCTTCGAGCTCCCGTTGCCATCGGCGTTGCTCTTCCTTCTGGTTGGTCAGGAACCGGTCCAACTGCGCCTGGATCTGGTCGCCGACATCGGTCTCCCGAGTGCCACGCACCCGGTTTGGCGGTCTTCCGCGGTCGTCAGGTTCCGACGGTCTCCTCCGGTCGTCCTGGCCCGTTGTGCTTCGGTAAGCCTCCAGACGAAGCGCCGTCCGGTAAGCTTCGTCCAGTGACTTGGGTTCTCTCTCGCGAATCTTGAGCGAGAGCTCCCGATCCCTCATCGCCTCCAGGAACGCGTCTTTAGCGATGATCTCCGTGGTTTCGTTGGAAGGAACTGGATAGGCGAGAACCACCAACCGACGAATTTCATGAAGGAGGTCGGAAAGGCTTTCCCCGGCACGCTGGCGGCGGTAATAGAGTTGCGCCCGGAAGGTCTCGGCTTGGCCTTCCGTCCCGTAGCGTTGACGTAGCCGCTCCACCAACTGTTCGTAGGTCGCATCGGGCTGGGCCCCGAAGTCCCAGAGCAACTGAGTGGCTGCTTTCTCCAGTGAGCAGCGAAGGAAATCGACTCTGTCCGAAGCGGTCCACCGGTTGTGCCTCGCACACACCTCGAACTGAGACAGAAACGATTCCAGTGAACCTGTCCCATCGAAACGCCCGGGTTTCATCTGCATCGGCCGGTTTTTCAGCAGGCCGCCGACGCCCTCAAGCAGCCCCGGAAGAATCCTCGACTCGTCCTTCACTTCCCGGCTAACAGGTTCCGTGGATTTCCTCGGCTCCATCGGCTTCCATTCCTCGAAGCCAAAGTCGTCTGGCAGGCTGTTCCGGTCCGGCTTGATCTCCATCGGTCGCCTTCTCTCGGCGGGCGTAGAGGTTTTAGGCTGCAGGATGTCAAAGTCGACCAGCGGGTAGACGCGCGTGTCGTCCTCGTCTCCCATCGGAAATCAGTGTTCTTCAATCGTCTAGCACCCCACTTCTGCTGTACCACTGTGGCGAAAACGTGCGGGGGGTCGTCGCCAGGAGGGGCCGATTCCACTTTCTCTTCAACGTTCACCAGGATAGCCTACGGAATCGTCCCTCTTCTTAGTTCGTTCGCTGGACTCGGCCTTTCCCGTCGGGCAAAGGACTTAACGGTGCCACCGACGATGCCTAACACTAGGTTAACTAGGAAGACGGCAACGACACAGATCAACACTGCAGATTGTTTTATTAATGTCGAACAGCTTAAACACTACAACTCTGGCTTAACTCTCATTAACTGAACTTTAACTGACTTCTACTTTAACTGCCCTCAACACACGTCACTTTTACATAGATCCGAAACAACATACATTTCTACTCTCTTTTAACTCTCCTTACACACGCAACAGGCGTCTCTATATATAGGCACAGAGGACGACAAATTGTCCGTTACTAAGGCAAGAGGCTGGTTGCTAAGGCAAGGCAAAAGGCCCGTTACTAAGGCAAGAGGCTGGTTGCTAAGGCAAGGCAAAAGGCCCGTTACTAAGGCAAGAGGCTGGTTGCTAAGGCAAGGCAAAAGGCCCGTTACTAAGGCAAGAGGCTGGTTGCTAAGGCAAGGCAAAAGGCCCGTTACTAAGGCAAGAGGCTGGTTGCTAAGGCAAGGCAAAAGGCCCGTTACTAAGGCAAGAGGCTGGTTGCTAAGGCAAGGCCCGTTAAAGGCCCGTTACAAAGGCAAGAGGCTGGTTGCTAAGGCAAGGCAAAGGGCCCGTTACTAAGGCAAGAGGCTGGTTGCTAAGGCAAGGCAAAAGGCCCGTTACTAAGGCAAGAGGCTGGTTGCTAAGGCAAGGCAAAAGGCCCGTTACTAAGGCAAGAAAAGGCCCGTGGTTGCCCTAAGGCAAGGCAAAAGGGCCCGTTGCTAAGGCACGCGTTGCAAAGGCAAATGTTCATGCGCCTTTCAAATAATGCTACATAATAATCTTTTCTTCAATAAGCGCCTGACAAACGCACTGCGCTGTACATTTACATGTTATGCAATTTAAATCTTAACTACTAACAGAACAGACAGCCTGCAATACAACGGCGCTAATGCCTACAAAGCATATCCGCCCTACGGGGCTCGAACTCGGTACCTCTCGCTCTCCATGCCAGCGTGTTATCCAATGCGCTATCGGGCTAACATGACGAGAAAAGTCTTAATTTAAGCTAATGCACAGTGTTAAGCCAATTAATGAACGGATGTAAGAAATGCGATATACATTAACAAAATAAAACCATGTCCAGAACAGACTATATATATATTTATTATATATATATATACTGAACTGATGTATGAAATCCGATACTGTTCATGCAAGCATCACAAATTCTTGTTTACTTTCGTTACATTAAAACGCAGGCTGAAATATAGTGTACAAACTTACCTATCTATATACACCGTGATTCAATGAAAAGTAAGCCAAACTTTGTATTTCATATAAGTACTTCTAACATGAAAACAGTGTTTAATATTTGTGTGAAGAAACTCTCAGTAGTATGGTTTGATTATTTAATTAAAGAAGATGCTCAAATGTCCTCTTTCTGCTTGCACGTAAGCCTGGAGGCGCTGGCGCCATTGGGCAACGTTTTCTTCAGTGCGCGATGACCTTCGTCTGCCACTGCCAATGACGCGGTCGACTGACCCTGTTACGCTAATTTTTCGAAGCAATTTATCTAATCCGCTTCTGGTCCAGTGTTTTTCTGGAAACTCTTGTAGAAATTGACGGCTGCTGTAATTCTTGGATTCCCTCAAACCTTTTATCATGTGTAAATCTTCTTTACTAAAAGGCATTTTTTCGGAAATTGCTAGAAGAAGTTTCTTTTTTATGTTTTCAATCGTATTATCGTCTGCTTTTTGAGTAGGAAATATAAACCGGAAGTCATTAAAATGAAAAAGTAAGTATGTGCATATTTTTATTTTGAAAATATTATTAATAAAATATAGTTCAAGTTTTAATATTTGTTTACAAAGTTTGGCTTACTTTTATTGAATCACCGTGTATATCTATTTATCTATCTACGAAATTTATATAGCGCCCCTTCAAGATAACTACTCAGAGGCGCTCCCGACCCAGGTCCGGTCAAAGAGGAAAGTCTTAAATAGTTTATAAAAATTCCAGAGAGGTCTCGTGGGAGTAACTTTTATCTCTAGAAGATACATCGACGTTTCACCTCGTATAAGAGCAAGTTTAGCGCTCTCGTGTATAGCCAGAGGGAGCTAATTCTATCTTAAACACATGTAACTATTATGTCAGATAAAAATAACTTGAACATAAGGATATTTACAGTTTTACTTGCAACATACGTATAAGCAATTATTTACTATATATATAAATTATATATATAGGTCCTTTTACAGGTCTAATATATTTATATATAAAAAATAAGTTTCTGTATAATATTAAACATAGGCCTCTATGTGTCTTTTTTTAGATGCGTTGGCTGTGGCATGCATGGGGCATCGCGTTGGCCGTGTTGTGTCGAGGCTTCCTAAGTTAGGCGAACTTGACCCGTTGAGCCGGAGATGGGGTTGCCCCTCTGGCCCGTTCTCTGGCCATAACAGACGGTCGGCCGGGGTCAGACTGATGTCCGATCGAGACGCAACCGGACACCGTCGCCTCCTCCTACTCTGCAGCCCGCTGACAGATTGCCTGCTGCTGAAGCCGGTGCCCGTGCATGCATGATGGCTGCTGCATGGCGCCGATGGCCAGCATCATTTCGATGCGTCGACAACTGCAACGTTTCATTTCCTGTCCAAAGAGCAATCACAGAAGGCGCTCACTCCTCCGTGGATAGGGTCCGGGTGTGAGGACAAGACGGGTTCGGACGAAAACAAGTCCGACGAATGGTGTGACTGTTTCACGGGAACACAACGTATACCAGATCTATTTCTTAAAAACAGTTTCATTCGTCCACATCATGTCTCTTCCTAGATAACCATTCCTGGAGTGATGACTGCTCGAATTTCTATTGTCCCATTCATTAAAATATTGACTCCTATACAAGTTTTTCTGTCAGGACAATATATAGAGTACTTAGAAATTGGGGACAAAAATGGGCCGAGTCGGAACCGTTTTGGCCTATAATAAATCGGACACCACACTCAGTCGACCTGCATGCCGTCCTTGCACCCCTCTTTCTCATCCATACTTCTTTAGCTCTATATAGGTTCATTCGTCTCTGGCAGATAAGGCGCGGCCTCCGTGGAAATCGGACGAAACCATAGAGATACGAATAGAGTCGCTGCAGCCAACCAAGTATACACACAGACAGACACAGGGACTGATCTGAATGCAGAGGAACAACAGAGGAAGATTGAGGAAGATTAGGAGGAAACAGAGGAGGATTTGGAGAAGTTATAGGGAATGAGAAGAACGATTATGATTATATATGTCATTTTATAGTTGAAGAGGACGAGGACGGTGGTGTTGGTGGTGGTGTGAACGGTGTTGGTGTTGGTGGTGGTGTTGGTGGTGTTGGTTTGTGGTGGTGGTGGTGGCGTTGTTGGTGTTGCCAACTTGTTGGTTGTTGTTGTTGCTCTGTTGTTGTTGTTGTTGTTGTCGTTGTTGTTGGTGGTGGTGGTCATTAAGGAAATAGAACAAGGAAGAAAAGAAAGAGGAAGAGGAAGAAGAAAAAGAAGAGAAAAATGAAGAAGAAAAGTAGAAGAAAAACTTGGAGAATGGAAGTAGAAGAAAATTATAAGAGGAAAGAAAGAAGGAGAAAGTTAGATGAAGGAAAAGGCAGAAGAAGGAAGAGGAGAAGAAGAAGAAAGTAGGATGAAGAAAATAAGAAAAATAAAAAATAAGCAAAAGAATAAGAGAAGAAAAAAGAAAGGAATATGAAGAAACTTAGACGAAGAACAGTCATTCTAGAGCAGTTTGACAGAGATTCCTGTTCGTTTCTCTGGCTATATCTTAATTTTTTTGCGTTTTAGCTCTCTATGCTATTGATTTGTATGTATACGTATTTTCAAATTTTACACAGTTTTTGCGATTATTTTTATTTAGTTTCAACACTAGTTTTCCAGTTTTTAGTCTTCTTTCCTTGAACAATGTTATCGTGGCCGCTTTTTGCTTTACCAACGTTATAAAGGGCAGTCGTGACAAAAGTCAGCATTAATATACGGCTACTCTGTGTCATGTGCTTGGCGTAAGTAAATCAAATGGAGTCTTGGGGAGTCTTGGCCACATTGACTCCTCGGATAAGCACAATAAAGTCCCACGATAAGTACAATCTTACGACACTGGAAATCCTATACAGTCCACATGCTTGTGTTATTATTATCATCGTGCATCGTGCATGATGATGATGATGATGATGATGATGATGATGATGATGATGATGATGATGATGATGATGATGATGATGATGATGATGATGATGATGATGATGATGATGATGATGATGATGATGATGATGATGATGATGATGATGATCATCATCATCATCATCATCATCATCATCATCATCATCATCATCATCATCATCATCATCATCATCATCATCATCATCATCATCATCATCATCATCATCATCATCATCATCATCATCATCATCATCATCATCATCATCATCATCATCATCATCATCATCATCATCATCATCATCATCATCATCATCATCATCATCATCATCATCATCATCATCATCATCATCATCGTCATGCTTTTGTTAAGCGCTTAATGTGTAAGTATCTATTGCGCAATAGTGAGTGAAAGATTTGACCTATAGGTTCATGTATATTGTATACACAGTAACGATCTTGAGGATTTTGAACCCGTATACATATACTCTTCGGGTGACAACTTCACTGACAAGGCGAGCACAGTAACCATTCGGCTACGTGTTCGTATAAAATGTTGACTTGTTCAGAACGCACCAAGAATGAAAGAAAGATGACAATAGGACAACTTATCCGCAGTAAGAAAGAAATATGTTATATTCGTTTCTTCGCGGTCTCTTTTCCAATGTATTCAACTGATGGCCGAAAGCCTCCGTCAACATACAATTTAATAAAGTTTACGCATGCATGTGACTTTAATTGGGTATACAAAGTGTATTTAGCGGAGAAGGGGCAAGGGGATGAGGGGATGGGGAGTGGGGAGAGATGAAGAGGGTAAACTTAGGAGACGAGGGAGGATGTAATTTAAATTAGATTTGACGTCGCAGCCTAGAAACAGTCGTCATCTGCCTCTGTATCAGTTGATGTCTCATCGTCTTTCCTCGTGCCTCTGTCTGGCTGTCCGTGTGCGTACGTCTTCATCCGATGCAACGCCGGTGTTGTCGGTTGTCTTCGTTGCTCTCTGACGTGCAACGGGGACCACCTATTGAATTAACTGGTCTGTCACTTTGTCGACGCATAAAGGCTGTCATCTCTCGTCAGCTCCGATAATGGGAGGGACTTGAATGCCCCGTGGGGACGTCTCTGCCCCATGCCACGACCCCGTGCCTCGAACACGGCCGAGCCAAGGGGGCAAAGGCCACCATCAGCCCTCGCCGCGGCCGCCGCCGCTGCACCGACTCAGCCGTCCGCTGCGGTTAGCCGACGCCGACCGATCGCCTCTGGTCCGTGAAAATAATAATTCGTATTAACAGACGGCATCGAATCCGATGTTTCTGGCTTCCCGTGATGGGCTACACTTGGACGAACACCAGATTATTACTCTTACCTGTGCTACATGGCAGATCAGCAGCTGTCGGAGATCGTAGCTTTAATTGATGCTCTGCTGATGCTGATGCTGATGCTGGAAGTGCATCCGCCATGCAGGATGTCTGCCCATATATGCCTACAGCATGCAGTTGGTTATCTGGTCTAAATAAAGGATTAGTATTACTTAGCGCCTTTAAAATGTTCTCTAAAAGTGTCATATAAATATCCCGATACTACCTATCTACATTTAGGCTGCATACAAACTTACGTAATACTATGCACATGCAAACAAATTATAACTGTAAGGGAAACTGTTAGACACTGCAGCTTCAACTGCAGTATGCTGACTTTTGCATTCATTGAACGGCGCTGCCAATGACAATGTTACATTGCCTTACGGAAAATGGGAAAAGTCCCACTTAAACACTCATATGTATACATGCAGACAAAAACACACACACACGAACTTTTGCATGAGCAGTCAAAAATACACACGTCCAAATAGACATAATATATTATAGGCCTATAGCCTACATAAGTGTATACAGACAGACAAACAGACATGCATTTTCTTTATATCACAGACACGTTTTATAAACACACAAAATCATTAAACTAGATTTTATTCTTATTCTTAATAAGTAACTTCGATGATCGCTGCCAAGCCGTGTAATTAAGAGGATATCCAGATCAAAGAGAAATAGAGACAGAGAGAGACAGAGAGAGACAGAGAGAGACAGAGAGAGAGACAGAGAGAGACAGAGAGAGACAGAGAGAGACAGAAAGAGACAGAGACAGAGAGACAGAGACAGACAGAAACAGACAGAGACAGACAGACAGAGAAGAGAAGAGAAGAGAAGAGCGGAGAAGAGAGGAGAAGAGGGGAGAAGAGAGGAGAAAAGAGGAGAAAAAATTAGAACGAGAAAGGATGAACGTGAAACAGAGCGCAACTGAGAATGAGCGTGAAAGTGGGAGAGACAGCAAACACACAGACAGAGAGAATGTAGCAAAACACAGACAGACAGACAGACAGACAGACAGACAGTCAGACAGACAGACAGACAGACATATCTACTATACTACATCGATATTCATATATAGACTAAGCATGGTTTCCAACTGTTATCCCTGCAGCATACAAGTATACCTGAAGATGCATACATTCAGATGGACGTGTACATTGTGCTTGCGTGCTTATGCATGCAGATGCTGACTCGGTTCATAAGCGCAGACTGCAGCATCGTCATCAGTCGTGACAGGGCATTGAAAAGTCATCGTCATCGTCATGACTTCGCATCTTCTCTCTGCCTCTAAATCCGACCATGGATCCTCCGATTTTCCGGCTGTCGGAGCGATGTCATCCGACGCGAGGTGGCGCTTTTGACTCGACTCGGTCGCGCGCTTCGGCCGCGAGTTCGGCTGATCGAGTCGAATTGTCAGGGATCGTTTGGCGGGAAACCAGTGCAGCGGCAGAAGCAGACGACATCCGGAAGGAAGGAGGAAGGAAGGAGGGAAGGACAAATGACCCACTCCTCATCCCATGGAAGTCACATCAGAGACAATTCAGCGACGTCTTATTCTTTCCATCTATATGCTGTTGAGATGCATGATTGTCAACTGACTTGGAGGACTCCGATCCAGACAATAAACTCAGGATATCCATCATATAGTTATAGATATATAGTTGGGCTGTGAAAACGACTATATATGATCATAATAAAATTATGCATTCCTAAATGTGATTCAGTTATATATTCACTCTCAATCTTTCTATATACTTGCCTCAAAACTGTCCTTTTCAGCCGTGCTGGGGTCGGGAGCGCTTCTGAGTAGTAACTTTAAAGGGGCGCTATATAAAACTTCGTAATGAATGAATGAAAATAAACACCTTTATCATGATCATCATGACCATCATGATCATCATGACCATTATCATCATCATCATCATCATCATAATCATCATCATCATCATCATCGTCATCGTCATCGTCATCGTCATCATCGTCATCGTCGTCGTCGTCATTGTCGCATCATCATCATCATCATCATCATCATCATCATCATCATCATCATCATCATCATCATCATCACCATCATCATCATCATCATCGTCATCATCGTCGTCATCATCATCATCATCATCATCATCATCATCATCATCATCATCATCATCATCATCATCATCATCATCATCATTATCATCAGTAGTAATGTAATGTAATGTCATTGAACATTTACATAGCGCCCCTTCAAGATATCTACTTAGAGTCGTAGTCACGTTTTGTAGTCGCTGCACCAACTATTATCACTGCCATCCTTAATAAGTTTTCAGGGGTGGGGTGGGGTTTTCAGCGCCCAAGGGCAAGAGTTGATGCCTGTGCCTCCTTTCAATTCTCTTGTTGACTTTTAGTCGTTCTTGTCATAGTACTGTGTACCACTGAAAGGTAATTTTGCACCCCTCTGGTGCTGCGCCCGGGGGCGGCTGCCCCCTCTGCCCCCGTCGTTACGTCACAAGAGCTATTGAAAACAGTAATTGAAAAGAGTTATTGAAAAGACTTAGTTATTGAAAAGAGTTAGTTATTGAAAAGAGTTATTGAAAAGAGTTATTGAAAAGAGTTATTGAAAAAGTTATTGAAATGAGCTATTGAAAAGAGTTATTGAAAAGAGTTATTGAAAAGAGTTATTGAAAAGAGTTACTGAAAAGAGTTACTGAAAAGAGTTATTGAAAGAGTTATTGAAAACAGTTATTGAAAAGAGTTATTGAAAAGAGTTATTGAAAAGAGTTATTGAAAAGAGTCATTGAAAAGAGTTGTTGAAAAAAGTTACTGAAAAGAGTTACTGAAAAGAGATATTGAAAAGAGTTATTGAAAACAGTTATTGAAAAGAGTCATTGAAAAGAGTTATTGAAAAGAGTTATTGAAAAGAGTTACTGAAGAGAGTTATTGAAAAGAGTTATTGAAAAGAGTTATTGAAAAGAGTTATTGAAAAGTTAGTTATTGAAAAGAGTTATTGAAAAAGTTATTGAAGTTATTCAAAAGAGTTAGTTATTAGAAAAGTTATTGAAAAGAGTTATTGAAAGAGTTATTGAAAAGAGTTGTTGAAAAGAGTTATTGAAAAGAGTTATTGAAAAGAGTTATTGGAAAAGAGTTATTGAAAAGAGTTCTTGAAAAGAGTTATTGAAACGAGTTATTGAAAAGAGTTATTGAAAAGAGTTAGTTATTGAAAAGAGTTATTGAAAAGAGTTATTGAAAAGAGTTATTGAAAAGAGTTATTGAAAAGAGTTGTTGAAAAGAGTTATTGAAAAGAGTTATTGAAAAGAGTTATTGAAAACAGTTATTGAAAAGAGTTTATAAAAAGAGTTATTGAAAAGAGTTATTGAAAAGAGTTAGCTATTGAAAAGTTAGTTATTGAAAAGAGTTAGTTATTGAAAAGAGTTATTGAAAAGAGTTATTGAAAGAGTTATTGAAAAGAGTTACTGAAAAGAGTTATTGAAAAGAGTTAGTTATTGAAAAGTGTTATTGAAAAGAGTTATTGAAAAGAGTTAGTTATGGGAAAAGAGCTATTGAAAAGAGTTATTGAAAAGAGCTTGTTATTGAAGAGTAGTTATTGAAAAGAGTTATTGAAAAGAGTTATTGAAAAGAGTTATTGAAAGAGTTATTGAAAAGTTATTGAAAAGAGTTATTGAAAAGAGTTATTGAAAAGAGTTATTGAAAAGAGTTATTGAAAGAGTTATTGAAAAGAGTTAGTTATTGAAAAGAGTTATTGAAAAGAGTTAGTTATTGAAAAAAGTTAGTTATTGAAAAGAGTTAGTTATTGAAAAGAAGTTATTGAAAAGAGTTATTGAAAAAGAGTTATTGAAAAGAGTTATTGAAAAGAGTTATTGAAAGTGTTATTGAAAAGAGTTATTGAAAAGAGTTATTGAAAAGAGTTATTGAAAAGAGTTATTGAAAAGTTATTGAAAAAGTTATTGAAAAGAGTTATTGAAAAGAGTTATTGAAAAAGATTGTTAGTTATTGAAAAGAGTTATTGAAAAGAGTTATTGAAAAGAGTTATTGAAAAGAGTTATTGAAAAGAGTTATTGAAAGAAAGAGTTATTGAAAAAGAGTTATTGAAAAGAGTTATTGAAAAGTTATTGAAAAGAGTTATTGAAAAGAGTTATTGAAAAGAGTTATTGAAAAGAGTTATTGAAAAAGAGTTGAAAAAGAGTTATTGAAAAAAGAGTTATTGAAAAAGAGTTATTGAAAAGAGTTATTGAAAAGAGTTATTGAAAAGAGTTATTGAAAGAGTTATTGAAAAGAGTTATTGAAAAGAGTTATTGAAAAGAGTTATTGAAAAGAGTTATTGAAAAGAGTTATTGAAAGAGTTATTGAAAAGAGTTATTGAAAGAGTTATTGAAAAGAGTTATTGAAAAGAGTTATTGAAAAGAGTTATTGAAAAGAGTTATTGAAAAGAGTTATTGAAAAGAGTTATTGAAAAGAGTTATTGAAAAGAGTTATTGAAAAGAGTTATTGAAAAGAGTTATTGAAAAGAGTTATTGAAAAGAGTTATTGAAAAGAGTTATTGAAAAGAGTTATTGAAAAGAGTTATTGAAAGTTATTGAAAGAGTTATTGAAAAGAGTTATTGAAAAGAGTTATTGAAAGAGTTATTGAAAAAGAGTTATTGAAAAGAGTTATTGAAAAGAGTTATTGAAAAGAGTTATTGAAAAGGAGTTATTGAAAAGAGTTATTGAAAAGAGTTATTGAAAAGGAGTTATTGAAAAAAGAGTTATTGAAAGAGTTATTGAAAAGAGTTATTGAAAGAGAGAAAAGAGTTATTGAAAGAGTTATTGAAAGAGTTATTGAAAGAGTTATTGAAAAGAGTTATTGAAAAGAGTTATTGAAAAGAGTTATTGAAAAGAGTTATTGAAAAGAGTTATTGAAAAGAGTTATTGAAAAGAGTTATTGAAAAGAGTTATTGAAAAAGAGTTATTGAAAAGAGTTATTGAAAAAAAGTTATTGAAAAGAGTTATTGAAAAGAGTTATTGAAAAGAGTTATTGAGTTATTGAAAAGAGTTATTGAAAAGAGTTATTGAAAAGAGTTATTGAAAAGAGTTATTGAAAAGAGTTATTGAAAGAGTTATTGAAAAGAGTTATTGAAAAGAGTTATTGAAAAGAGTTAGTGAAAGAGTTGTTGAAAGAGTTATTGAAAAAAGAGTTATTGAAAAGAGTTATTGAAAAGAGTTATTGAAAGAGTTATTGAAAAGAGTTATTGAAAAGAGTTATTGAAAGAGTTATTGAAAAGAGTTATTGAAAAGAGTTATTGAAAAGAGTTATTGAAAAGAGTTATTGAAAAGAGTTATTGAAAGAGGGATTATTGAAAGAGTTATTGAAAAAGAGTTATTAGAAAAGAGTTATTGAAAAGAGTTATTGAAAAGAGTTATTGAAAAGAGTTATTGAAAAGAGTTATTGAAAAGAGTTATTGAAAAGAGTTATTGAAAGAGTTATTGAAAAGAGTTATTGAAAGAGTTATTGAAAAAGAGTTATTGAAAAGAGTTATTGAAAAGAGTTATTGAAAGAGTTATTGAAAAGAGTTATTGAAAGAGTTATTGAAAGAGTTATTGAAAAGAGTTATTGAAAAGAGTTGGTTGAAAAGAGTTATTGAAAGGAGTTATTGAAAAAGAGTTATTGAAAAGAGTTTATTGAAAAGAGTTATTGAAAAGAGTTATTGAAAAGAGTTATTGAAAAGAGTTATTGAAAAGAGTTATTGAAAAAGAGTTATTGAAAAGAGTTATTATTGAAAGAGTTATTGAAAAGAGTTATTGAAAAGAGTTATTGAAAGAGTTATTGAAAAGAGTTATTGAAAAAAGAATTATTGAAAAGAGTCATTGAAAAGAGTTATTGAAAAGAGTTATTGAAAGGAGTTATTGAAAAGAGTTATTGAAAAGAGTTATTGAAAAGAGTTACTGAAAAAAAAGAGTTATTGAAAAGAGAGTTATTGAAAAGAGTTATTGAAAGAGTTATTGAAAGAGTTATTGAAAAGAGTTATTGAAAAGAGTTATTGAAAAGAGTTATTGAAAAGAGTTATTGAAAAGAGTTATTGAAAAGAGTTATTGAAAAGAGTTATTGAAAAGAGTTATTGAAAAGAGTTATTGAAAAGAGTTATTGAAAAGAGTTATTGAAAAGAGTTATTGAAAGAGTTATTGAAAAGAGTTATTGAAAAGAGTCATTGAAAAGAGTTATTGAAAAGAGTTATTGAAAAGAGTTATTGAAAAAGAGTTATTGAAAAGAGTTATTGAAAAGAGTTATTGAAAGAAAGTTATTAAGAAAAGAGTTATTGAAAAGAGTTATTGAAAGAGTTATTGAAAAGAGTTATTGAAAAGAGAGTTATTGAAAAGAGTTATTGAAAGAGTTATTGAAAAGAGTTATTGAAAAAGAGCAATTGAAAAGAGTTATTGAAAGAGTTATTGAAAAGAGTTATTGAAAAGAGTTATTGAAAGAGTTAGTTATTGAAAGGAGTTATTGAAAGAGTTATTGAAAAGAGTTACTGAAAAGAGTCATTGAAAAGAGTTATTGAAAAGAGTTATTGAAAGCAGAGTTATTGAAAAGAGTTATTGAAAAGAGTTATTGAAAGAGTTATCGAGTTAGTGGCTTGAAAAGAGTTAGTTGAAAAGAGTTATTGAAAAGAGTTATTGAAAAGAGTTATTGAAAAGAGTTATTGAAAAGAGTTATTGAAAGAGTTATTGAAAGAGTTATTGAGAAAGAGTTATTGAAAAGAGTTATTGAAGAGTAAGAGTTATCATTGAAAGAGTTATTATTGAAAGAGTTAGTTATTGAAAAGAGTTATTGAAAAGAGTTATTGAAAAGAGTTATTGAAAAGAGTTATTGAAAAGTGTTATTGAAAAGAGTTATTGAAAGAGAATTCATTGAAAAGAGTTATTGAAAAGAGTTATTTATTGAAAAGAGCATAATGAAAAGAGTTATTGAGAAAAAGAGTTATTGAAAAGAGTTATTGAAAGAGTTATTGAAAAGAGTTATTGGAAAGATTTATTGAAAAAGAGTTATTAGAAAAGAGTTATTGAAAAAGAGTTATTGAAAAGAGTTATTGAAAAGAGTTATTGAAAAGAGTTAGTTGAAAAGAGTTAATGAAAAGAGTTATTGAAAAGAGTTATTGAAAAGAGTCATTGAAAAGAGTTATTGAAAGAGTTATTGAAAAGAGTTATTGAAAAGAGTTATTGAAAGAGTTATTGAAAAGAGTTATTGAAAGAGTTAGTTATTGAAAAGAGTTAATGAAAAGAGTTATTGAAAAGAGTTATTGAAAGAGTTATTGAAAAGAGTTATTGAAAAAAGAGTTATTGAAAAAGAGTTATTGAAAAGAGTTATTAGACTAGATCTTTTACTCTTTCCATGCGACCGAACTAAGATACTGGAGCTTTCAGATCTGTTAAAGATATAGTTTTCAGCTTAAAATTCAGTTAACGTAGCGAAGTCTCACTCTTTGGTAAAAGATTACGTGCTTCGCATAGATCAGAGTCATATAACTTCATACAGGCCTGCGTGCTCCTCTGATTAGTGTGCTCTTTGGCACCAAGTCAAATTTTCAATTAAAATAACAAATTACAATTACAATTTAGATTCCTACCTGGTGAGGTTCCAGGCGACATGAGCCTCGGTGGCGAAAGTGACTAGCCCCACTCTCGTTGCAGTCATTCCGATGCTGAGATCGTTGACGTAATCCCGCATGAACTTCAGAACGAATTTCCAGTTGTCACACGTCGTGTCTATTCCTTTTCGATATTCCGGGTCGTTGTCGCAGATGCTTCCGGAACCATCCACCACGAAGACCAAATCCATCGTGGCATTTCTGCAATCTATACAGTTCATACAAATTAAGTGTCGTTGCTTCTTAAAAGTGTTTTGTAAGGTAGCGTCGGAAAGTCTTTTTTGTGGCAAACGACATGCATAGACATCTCCTAATCAACCACGTAAGTGCAGAGATTTTTAATTATTTTCTGCAGCAAATTATTAATTGTCACATTAAATTTATGTTACTTCCATTACTTTCGATACCTTAATAAATACTTTGGAACACTTGATATCTTGTCGACTATATGAATGTTTCTTTGAAAGCTGATGATTTAGACTTCGAACATGGAGAAAAGAAAGTGAATGAATTTCTTACCTTCAGAAAGTGATGCCTCCGATTCGACTAGAAAAGATGACTGGATCACCACCAGTAAGAGTGATCCGACAAACTGCCACCGCCTCATCGTCTCTACTGTCAACAGAGAATGTACAGAACGTCATAGGCTATTCATCAGATCAAATAAACTATTTAGTCATACAACTGACTGATTTTCTTTTAGGAATATAGCCTGTACCGTTATTTTAATCAGTCAAGCACCTCATTAAATTAAACATGCAAACCACTCTCTTAGTTATATTTATAACTCTTGTTCCTAATTAGGCATATTTTTAACCAGTGCTATGCCTTTGCACGAACTGCCTTCAGAATTACGTTAAACTTATTACCAAGAAAGCAGGCCGATTCATTTAAATGAATTAAGAAAACATGTTCAAGCATATAAACAGAGGCCATTTGTCATCACGAATGTTAGTATTTGCTTAAATTCCTAAGAATTCGGCATTCTCCAGACACGAAGCTAAGCTGTTTGCTAAAGAGAGGTTGTCGAAAGAAATATTTGCTTTGGGTAGCAGGTCACGACATCACCACCAGCCTTGCGACTCTGTTCACGCTTCAGCAATAATCAAAACATGCGCTAGGAGAGTCCAGATTGTTATAGACTTTTTCTAACCTAATGCAGTTAGTAAAAGTACAAAACATGTCAATACCTGAAGAAATTCAGAGATTATTAAATCGAATTGCCATGTATGGGTAATAATTTGCAGTACTGACATATCATCATGCTGACCACATATATTAAGCAAATAATTGTGATCTTACTTCTTCTTTTGCACAAAAGTATTTACATTTTAGACTAACGCAGCATCAAACATATTCTTACCAGAAGTCAATCAAGACTTTGCAGCGAAAAAATTCCGTAATTTGATTCCTTCCTATACGTTCTTCTTAATGATATTCAGTCTAACTTTATGTTTTGTATACTGACTCCTTTGACTAGTGTGCGTTTCTGCGACTGTATCGAAATTGTATAATTGCCGCTCCTTCGTTATCCCAACGCTGCCTCGATTCGTTTGCACAACCAACCGAACGCTGCCATTTATACTCTAAACCTCAGCGCCCAGTACGCTAATAGCACGCTTGGTTGCTCACGAGCCAAAGGCCTACCTCTGGCGTAACGGAGGCGGTTACGCAGGACTTAGCGTGGTATACATCTTCGAATAAAGGCCCTTTGACGTCAGTGCCACAGCAACAATGGGGATCATTCAGTCAGGATGACCAATACGCATTTCCGTACAAACAAATAGACGAGGAGGTTTCTTGTAATTACTAGTATGTCACAAAGAATTGCCTTTGCGAAGAACCTACGAGAATTTTTGATGACTTAGTCTTTGGTGGCTGCAACGCAGTGTGTTTCCGGTCAATAGAAAAAAGGTGGGCACGAGTCCTGCGTCACGTGCGTATGATGTACCGAAATGCGCTATGTTAAAATGTCTCGATACATGCACGCATACATGTACATACACACGAACATAAATGCGTATATGCATACATACTAGTATTCATGCATACTAGCATACATGCATACATACACACATACATACATACATACATACATACATACATACATACATACATACATACATCGGATGAATCACGGATCTGGAACGCTCTTCCGCCGTCTGTGCGTGCTGCACGCGGCTATATGGTTTTCTCTAAACTCTTAAAGACGCATTTTTTCAGCTGTTTGATGGCCACGTGTTGAGCGCTTCTGAGAGACTCTTAAGTGGCGCTTTATAAATGTTTTGTTACATTACATTACATTACATACATACATACATACATACATACATTACATACATACATACATACATACATACATACATACATACATACATACATACATACATACATACATACATACATACATACATACATACATACATACATACATACATACATACATACACACACACATACATACATACACACACACATACATACATACATACATACATACATACATGCATGCATGCATGCATGCATACATACATACATACATACATACATACATAAATACAAACATACATACATACATACATACATACATACATCGGATGAATCACGGATCTGGAACGCTCTTCCGCCGTCTGTGCGTGCTGCACGCGGCTATATGGTTTTCTCTAAACTTTTAAAGACGCATTTTTTCAGCTGTTTGATGGCCACGTGTTGAGCGCTTCTGAGAGACTCTTAAGTGGCGCTTTATAAATGTTTTGTTACATTACATTACATACATACATACATACATACATACATACATACATACATACATACATACATACATACATACATACATACATACATACATACATACATACATACATACATACATACATACATACATACATACATACATACATACATACATACATACATACATGCATGCATGCATGCATACATACATACATACATACATACATACATACATACAGGACCAGGAGTTAACCTTTGCCCCTCATGTACACCGCCTCTGCCGTGATTCATAATAATTATCAGTTTCGCCAGCTCCGCACTGTTGCTCGCTCACTTACTCCAGACGCCACCGCTACACTCATCCACTCTTTTATCACAGTCCGACTTGATTACTGTTGCTAACTCTATGCTGGCCTCCCAGCTGGTCTGTCGGGGCGCCTGGATCGGGTCCTGCGCTCTGCCGCACGCCTTTGCGGACGCATCCCCAGATTTGGCCATGTCTCAGCTTATATGCTGGATGTGCTTCATTGGCTCCCTCTCCTGCAGCGTATTCGTATCGGATCATCGCTTTGGTCTGGCGGTCCTTGCTGGTCCTCGTCCCCTCCAATCTATGCGACCTCTAATGCCCTACATTGAGTGCTCCGGGTCGTCGCATTCTCTGCTCTGCTGAGCGGGGCGGGCTCATGGCCCCTTTTGTCCGCACAGCTACTAAGCAGAATCGCGCCTTCGCAGTGGTTGGCCCCTCGCTCTGGAATGGACTCCCTTTGGCGCTGCATACATACATACATACATACATACATACATACATACATACATACATACATACATACATACATACATACATACATACATACATACATACATACATCCATACATACATACATACATACATACATACATACATACATACATACATATATACATGTATACATACGCCCATACGCCCATACATACATGTACACCCATACATACGCCCATACATACATACATACATACATACGCCCATACATACATACATACATTCATTCATTCATTCCAAAGATTTATATAGCGCCCCTTCAAGGTTACTACTCAGGAGCGCTCCCAACCCAACCCCGGCTGAAACGGATGGTCTTAAGGCTAGAGTAAAACGCATCTAAATGAACTCTAGGAATAAGGCGTTCATGCATGCATACATACATGCATGCATGCATGCATGCATATATGCATATATACATAAAGACATACATACATACATACACTCATACATGCATGCATGCATATATACATACAGACATACATACACTGTACATACACTCATACATGCATAGATACGCACATTTGGACTTAGTAAAAATAAGCTACAAACGGCGACTGTAGGATTAAGACAAGAATCGAGAAGTTTGTAAATGAGCGGCTGCATATACTCGCCTTGCACCATTATATCAAACTACATATTATATGATAGGAGTTTTTTTACTATGAATATTCAAATTTGTGCGTTTAATGTACGTGTCAGTATATATGTTCTTGTGCATAAAATTGCAAACGTACGCCTGCATTTACGAGTAATGTAACGTACATGTCCATGGAATGTGTATAATGAAAACTCTTTATCTTTCGCCAAGGTTGGAACAGAAGCGCTGCTGATCGGATGTTTTGAAATGGTTGCATGCAAACTGAATACATGTCTAATGAATGGGTGACTAATGGATGAACAGATGGATGGATGGACAGGAGGAGGAGGAGGAGGAGTGAATGAAAAGATAGATGAACGGATCGATGGAGGTATGAATAAATGGATTGATGGAATGATTTGATGGATGGATGTAGGCATGAATAGATGGATAGATGGAAAGATGAATGAACGAATGAACGGAAAGATGAAAGGACCGACGGAGTGGTGGACGGAGGTATGAATGAATGAATGGATCGATCGATCGATTGGATTGATGGATGGATGGATTGATGTAGAGATGCACGGATGAATGAAATGATGGGTAGATAAATGGATAAAGGAATGGATGGATGAAGGGATGGATGTATGAAGAGATTTGTGGATAGATGGATGAAGAGATGGATAGTTGGACGGGTGAAGGGGTTGATGGACGAAAAGATGGATGTATTGATGGATAAAGAGATGGATAGATGGATGCATGAAGAGATGGCTGGTTGAGTTGATGTCTAGAGGAATAGACGAAGAAATGAATGAATGAATAAGTGGATGGGTGGATGGATTGATGGATTGGTGGATAAATGGATGGATTGGTGGATGAGGGTTGGATGAACGAAGGAATGGACGTATGGGTAAAGGATGAATGAATGAATGAATAGATGATTTAGTGAATGCATGAATGCATTTTACGAGTGAACGAACGGAGTGCAATGAACGTGCACTATTTAATTTATAGACCGACAACGCGTTTGACCTCATAAGGCAAAATAAACTGATTAATCTTTGTTTGAGCGCAATTAAATCCAGGTTTAGATGCACAGACAGACTGATTAGTGTATTCAGTTTATAGGCAATCGAGAGTTCATCCAGAAAAATGGTCGACGAGTTTTCATAATCTACCCTTCTGATGCGCAAAAGTGTAGTTGTTACAGCAGTCGTACAGGTGGCCAACCTTTTGCAGGTTTCACGGAACTAGAGACGTTTAGGCCTAAGTGACAGACAAGTGCACTATCTAATGCCTTGTAAAATTCTAAACTTAAGCACATAAATTCCTGCCTACAAGTCTAAGAATAAAATGCATACATACATCTATGCATATATTAGGGCCTATACGCATTGCATAATTTATTTTGGCTTCGCATGTCTATTGCTTCGCATAGTCAAATATAAAGTGTTAGGAGGACTTGACTAAGTGCAAAGGCTGACACAGGATCCACAAAATGCATTATTCTTATTATATACAAATAAATGCATAATTTAAGAAATATAATAATAAACATAGAAATAAAATATATATTTATGTATAATAGAGAAATATTACACAGGCCTATATAGAAATTGTATTGTATTGTATTTGAACACTTGTTATAGCGCCCCAACCAGATTTCCCATTCAGAGGCGCTCCCGACTACTGCGCGAACGCTGAATCGGAGTTTCACGCCGAAACGCATGAGCAATTGCGAGTGAAGGACTTGCCCAGGGTCCCTACGCGGCGACTTTGAGGTGGATCCGAACCCGCAACCCTCCAGCTGCAAGGCACCGAACATACCCCTACACCACCGCGCCCCAGTTGTATTGTGATGTGTTGTATTGTGTGTTGTATTGTATATATTATATATATATATATATATATATATATATATATAATGCACACATATATACAGTGGTGTGAAAATTATTAGAATCAAGCACGAAGATGTGATTATTTTTACTTTTTTTTATCTTTTAAGTCAGAAACTGTTAAAGATCAGTCAACATTTAATATTTGGTGGATAACCCCTTAGCCTGGATGAGTTTTGCAATGCGTTTTGGCATTCCCTCAATGAGTCTAGGACACATGTTGCTTATTTCGGGGTCCCGATGCCAAACATCAATAATTAGCCTCCATAAGTTTAGTTTTGGAAGTGGGTTTCCTAGCAGCAATGCGGCGTTTCACAATCATCCACAGATTCTCTATGGGGTTCATGTCACCATGAAAACCATGAAAACATGAAAACATAAAAGAACATGAAAAAACATGAAAAACATGGAAAAAACATGAAAAACATGAAAAACACATGAAAAACCATGAAAAACATGAAAAAACATGAAAACATGAAAAAGATGAAAAAGACATGAAAAACATGAAAAACATGAAAACCATGAAAACATGAAAACATGAAAACTGACACCATGAAAACCAAAAACGGTAAGTAAGCAGATCAGTTGCTTAAAAAACATACATTTTCGTGCTTGATTCTAATAATATTCACACCACTGTAGATTCCAGAAACTATGACATATAACACATGCACTATATTACATAGGTTTATTATTAGACCTGCAATCCAAGCATGACGAATGAATGTCACGAGAATCGTTGCGCATGACTGGCTTTATGTCTTAATGGCTGAACAGTGAGGAATGCTTCGGCTCTAACTTTAGTTCATAACAATGGACCATCTGAGGTCTACGTATATATGGCTAAGCTGGAGTTTCTCTCTTTTGATTGCATCAAGCCAATAAAGCTCCGGCATTTTCAACAATTTTGTCCAGAGATCTTTCACCACCGACGATCCTTCTGAATGGACGCCATGAGCCATTATGTGTTTCCGTGAACGTGTCCAACCTTTCCGTCACCTCATCATTAAAATTTGCAAATCGCTCCATATCTGTCCCGCCTCTTTGGATAAACTCCCGCCAGTATTTCGACAAATAGGCTTATCTGACCCATCGTACGAACTCACCAAAATGTCACCTCTTGCTATCTCTCCACCGGTTTTTCACTCAAAACTGAAAATTCACGCTTTTTCACAAATCATATCCGGATTTATCCTTTCCCCTCACCTCCCTCGCCGTTTCAACTCTAAGCACCTTCCACCTTAGACGTCCGACTGTCTGCCCGTCTGACTCTCTGAATTGTGATCCCTTGCCTACCGATTAAGTTTTGATTAAGAGCCTGTGAATAAGCTGGTTCCCGCGACCACAATTTCTTGGGCGCTGTAGAAATGTCGAGTTTACGATTAGGCTACAATTAAGATTACGAAAAGTCGTTTAAATAAAGTCGCAAATCATTCATTTATTCATTCAGAGCACTTATATAGCGCTACTCAAAGAAACTACTCAGAGACGCTCCTAGGTCACTAGCAGGTATGCTCTCCGTAGGTTTAACTATTCTCTTACATGGAGGTATCACAAGACTACTCTCCCTAAGCGACTATCCAGGGCAGTTTTAATTGAAGGTGAAGGTTGAAGGTTGAATTGAAGGTCGTTTTATAGTTTCTTTAAGTTTGAATTCACAGGCCGCCGAGCACTGCGCTCCTCTGTCCACGGTGACCTGGCGGTCTCATTCGCCCGCTCTGCAACAATGCAGAGCCGTTCCTTCTCTGTGGTTGGTACAACAACCTGGAACGGGCTAACATAAGATTTACGACACCTTCCAAACTGTTCTCAGTTGAAGAATGCATTCTTCCGTATGGCCTGGGTCGAGAGCGCCTGTGGGAAGGGATCTTGAAGGGGCGCTATATAAATTTTGATTGATTGATTGAGTTATGTAGCTAATATTAAAAGCATGTGATAATGCTCTAATTGGATTGTGGCCTTAGAATGACTAAAACTATGAACTTCTTGCAGCAACTACTACCATTTTCCAATCATCCAGACAAGACCATATCATAAAATGTCGTTTCTTTTTGCAGTTACAACTTGAAATTGAGTGGTACGGGCACATGACAACTAAAACATATTGGGTGTCAATCACAGTGGCAAATTTACCACGTGTGATTTTCAGGCTTCGAACCTTCTTCAACTTTCCGCAGAAAGCTAGTTCATTAATTCATAATATTTATGCAAAAATCACATAATTTGTTGTGATTGAGAGTGGTTTTTATGGTTTCTTTAAGTTTGAAGCGCACGTTTTCGCTGTGATCGGCCCTTCCTAATGAAATAAGTTGCCTAACAACCTACTACATGAACTCCTCGGTCTCTCTTTGCCTCGATTCCGCAACCGATTGAGGACCATTCCGTTCGATCGTGATTTCAATATTTTACGCAGAGAGCGCCTCTCGTGAATCCGATTTGAATTGACACTATACAAATTTGCAATTACAATAACAATAATTGCTGATGTAATATACACGTGACCTTTGTAAACAAGGAAGAGAGGCGTATTTTACTATATCTGATTAGTCGTAGATTGGTTGAGGATGGATTGAGAGTCGAGTAAGCCAAGCTTTAGCAGTAGCTTTCCAAGAAGAACCGTTGTACCCACAAAGCTGAAGTTCGTAAGAATATTATCATAACCCTTTACTTAAATGGGGAACACCTTAAATTCTACTGTGTTAAGCGACCGTCGCTTTTAAAATTGGAAACTCTATTGTTCTCATATAGGTGTATGACAGTTTTATGACGTGAACGAAATAAAGTATAATCCTGAAGTAATGCAAGAACAATTTATTGAGCTTAAATGCATCATGAGAAATACATGCAGACTATACGAACATAAGCCGATAGCTAAAGTATGAAACATTCAAGAGTAAAAGCAAACGGATTTGCTAATTACATTGAAATTATAACGAGTACAACATATTAATAATTTTAAAGACCTAATTTTTATTCAACATTTTTTCATTCCCACGAAACCTATATACCTATTTGAAAACCAACAACGCCAACAATACTAGCTAACAATGGTAACAGCAATCATTCAGGCTTAAATATCAGCAACGCCTGTCAACAGGCAAAAATTCCGCTAACTATAACACATTTCTCGAAATCAAACTTGTACATCTTAGTATTTGTAATACTTTAACTGCATTATTTAAAACGTACATATTGATTAGAAATGCATATACAAATGTCTTCTAGATCTATACGTTGGAGATCAAATATAAATAAATGGAGCATCGTCCAAAACAAACAGAACTGCTTTAAAACGTAAAAGGTAACATGAAAAATACAACTTGAAATTTTATCGCATACGTGATGCTTCGAAAAATGCGAATCTTAAAAAGTTCGACTTCTTAAAGACAATTTACAATACCACTGTATCACATTGCAAAAAGATTCTATCGCAGCTA
Organism: Aporrectodea caliginosa; assembly: GCA_020284085.1. NCBI lineage: Eukaryota > Metazoa > Annelida > Clitellata > Crassiclitellata > Lumbricidae > Aporrectodea > Aporrectodea caliginosa. The sequence goes on along the minus strand of JACEVL010000328.1, from coordinate 115,283 downwards.
AATTTAAATATAACGACACAATAAGCTGACTTTACCCGATAGTTAACACTTGAGCAAGTACATGTAGGTTATTGGAGCAACGAATCATCAAGGAACAAGAAACTGTGTTGATCAATAAGTCTGTTGGAACCTTAAAGCATTTTTGGGGCGACAACATACTACGTGCAGCATAAATAAACACGGCTTCGACTTTCTACTTAAATTTACACATTTGACAACAGAAACACAAGAAAATCTGTGGTTCAATTAATACAGCGATGATAAATATTACAATATCGTTCAAAGCTAGCTAGCGTGCAGTTTCAAACAGTAGGTTATAACATTTAAATACTTGCGGAAATTTTATTGCATGCAAGAATAAACGCTGGCACATTAAAAATTAAGTCTGACATTGGCTGATACACGTAGTATCAGAGCACCTTCATAAATAACAGATTAAGACGTGGACTGAATAGCACCATTGAAGTCGTCATCCGTCTTGGAAAGGTCTGCATCGGATTCGTCGTTGTCATCAGTGGTTCCTGTTTCCATGGACACCAGTCGTCGTTTTCGGATGTGACGTACTGTGAGTCCTACGGCGACGGCCACAAGACCTGTTACTATGGCAGCCATGGCAGCGACGAGACCGACGGAAGGACCGCCTGATGATGAAACTGGTTTATAACCAGTTTCAGCTTCACTGGCAACCAGAGGAGCCGCGGCTGTAATACAAATCACGATCAACATAACGTTAAGTATATCAAGACATTCAGTGGACGTGCTACATAGCTCAAATACATAAATACCCTTCGTAGCTTGATCTCTGGTTCCTCTGACTTGTCGGATTTTGACTTCACCTTCTCTTATAGATTATAACTTTGACTTTCATTTCACTTGCGGAGATTATTAATTGATACTTTAAAGCCAAATGCGTCACTAAATTAGTTTATACGCAGTGTCTATGAGAAGTCGTTCCCAAATCCAGAATGATTGCATTCCATAAAAAGTATTTAGTTTAGAAAATGGAAACACTTGTCAAGAGAAGTATGCAGGTATGTTCTCTCTTCAATGCAAACTCAGCTGACGATAGCTGCATTAACGATGCGGCACTAAAAGCAGATGTTGGGAAGACGGATGACCGATTCGAGAGAGACATCTAGTACGCCCCTTATGGTCATCGTCTTCAAGGATCGGACTTTTGGATTATTACCTATATAACTATACCTCAAATCTCCTCTCGGGGTCACCAAATCTGTAATGAGGCCAGGCTTAATTAAAGGCGGCTTGTATTGCATTGGAAATCTTTGTCTGTGAATCATAGCTCTTATACGAAAAAGATTGGTTTGGCCTAGGTTAGCCTAGAATAATAAGTATCACTAACTGAAATCACTATTCAGTGCTCTCTTACCTGGTGCAGCAGAATCTTTCTCTGCAATGCAGTAGTATGAGCCGTAAACGTTGATACAAGTTAAACCACTCGCACATGGCTTGCTCAAACACTCGTCAACATCTGAAAGCAAGTAACATAGCATATAATGTAAAAGATGGTAACAATATACATTATTTTATTACTGATGTCTGACACCTGTAGTCGAACATGGCCAACATATAGCAAATGTACACAAATGATGAAGCTTGGGACAAGTACATAACATATGCCTATATAGAAGCAAATGGCCTTGACATAATTGGAAATATCTGAAGACAAGATTAGTAACAAATTAATTTCAAAATCAAGAAATCCACGTCGGGCCTGAGCGATGCACACTGAATAATTGCAAGTGGCTAGCTATTATTTGCTTTTTTAGATAAAATAGAGTGCGATTATACCGAGGCTAACACGAACCTTCACATGTTCTTTCATCTGGGGAAAGCTTATACCCGTTTCTGCAGGAACACGAGTGGCTACCATCCGTATTGTTACAGATCTGCGAACAGCCTCCATTGTTCATGGCACATTCGTCAATATCTGGAAAGAAATTCATACAATTACAAGGGAACTAGTCATGTAGAAAACGCGTCGTGTAACACCACACTTCAGTCTTTCTGATTAGCCAAATCGACTTGCTTACAAATGTTCAATAACGACTGCAGGGTCTGTGCATTACGAAGTTCAATAAAAACAAATTAGAGCTTAAGGACTGGAGTATTGATAGGAAAAATCACAGTGAAATAGATAACATAAAATTAAATGATTTAATAAGAAATTGTGTTAGAGATTATCTTACCAATGCACTGAGTTCCATTTACAGGCAGAACGTCGCAGTCATCCAGAGGACAGAAACATTGATAGCCTCCAAATTCTGTATGTCTACAGTAAAGTTCTGGAAGACAAAACAATTCCTATTACAAAAATTGGTAGACAACATGGAACGTCTAGAAATAACTGTAACAACTGATTTTGAAAGGAATGCAAGTCTGCCAAAGGCCTTTAATGCTGATACGAAGAAAATTTTGTATAGTTAAAACGTTGAAGTTTATACATCGTCGAATTTGCATTTCAACGACAAATTTAATTTCAAAACATTTGCAAGATCAGAAAACACTTGCCAATACTTCTTCTCAAGTTTTGAGTATGCTAGACGTTTTCATTTACGAGTGAGAATTTCACGATAACATTCTCAAAAGTATGCTCTTAGGTGCTTGCCACAAGGTATTGAAACTTACCCATATTTGGTCGGCATATTTCCTCCGAAATCGAGTTGATGATGGTATCAAGCCCTGTGCCGAAGTCCAAAGCCGTCCACCACTGATGGTATTCTAAGTGAGGGTGAGAGGCAATCATCTTTAGTTCGTACTTGTTTATCTTGCTTGTCAAACCAATTGAGTAAAGCGATATTCCTGCCCGATGAGCAAGACTTGCTTCCGAAAGAGCCTGGCTGGCGTAGATGGTTGACGCTCCCTCAGTGATCAGTATGGCCACATTTGGTACATCCAGTCGGTCGCCAGAAACTGGGGTGAACTGAGTCGTCCTCATGGCCTGCAGAGCAGCATAGATGTTTATCGAATTGCTGTTGATGTAAGGCAGATTGACAATGGCGGTCTTCAGTGCCGTCTTGTTGTAGTAGGAGTTGAGCAGAATTTGATTACTTGCACCATCGGCGAATGTCACAACTCCGACCCTGGTGGCAATGTCGCTAATCGGGAGCTCTTCGACAATCGCTGCAACATATCCGAGCATCTTTGCCCAGTTGTCGGAACCAGTGTAGGAAGAACTGTCGAGTATGAAAACGAGATCCATGACTTTCTTAGAGCAATCACTCTGGGCTGATGTGATGCATGTGCGGGCCACGAGCAAGTCATCGAAAGAAATGAGACTGCGGAAGTCGTAGCTGAGGAAGTAGCTCTGGTTCAGCTGTTGAGGACGGGCAGATATGTCTCTCAGATCACTATGGCTCACTTTCGATGTCACTCCCACACTGAGTATGGAGATTCCAGCCTGTGCGGCAAGATTTGATTCGGCAATGACAGCAGGTTTGTTGTCATAGCCATCAGTGACGAGGATTACAACTTCTTCCACTGCCAGACGTCGACCATTTTGATGAGTGAACTGAGTGGTTCTCATCTCACGAAGTCCAGCCGCCAAGTCTGATGCAGCACCGTTCACAAATGGAATGCTCAAGATGGCTTGCTTCAGAGCATCCTTGCTATAAATAGAACAGCAAACATAATAATAATAATCGTCAAAAAATGGATAATGAAAAATAGAATTAGAAAGTTTATTAAGTACAGAACTCAACTCTCAGCAGATTAAGATAATTATGCAACATTAAATTCTGGATCAAAAGACCAAATTGTAGTGTCTACTATTTTATATCCAATAAAGTGTGTCAAGTTTAGGTGTTTTGCTGAAAATCATGGTCAAATCTTACCTGCTATAACTGTTGAGATAGAAAATGTTTTCGGCTGTAGACGCGAATCTGACAAGTCCGACTCGTGTCAGATCTGGACTGATGTTCATCTTATCTACGATCGAAGCAACGAAGTTGAGAACGTTGGTCCAGTTGGCGCAGGAAGACCCACTAAGTTGGGGGCAGACGGTGGATGAACTGTCAAGCACGAAAACTACATCGCTCTTCACCGACTGACAAGCTGCTGAATCTAGAAACAAGTTTGAAGAGAATCTTTAAGTTTCTGGGTTTTACAATAAACAATAGAAAACATTCTAATAGAATATTACTCCAAACAGCTTTCAACGGTAGTCAGTTGCTTCTTGCTTCTAAAGTACCGAATGAGCCGACAAATTAATTTCAAATTCTTCAATTTGTTACGTTAGCGAATGTTCTACGATATAATAAAAATGAGGTTAGTTTTTGGTTTATGAATGGTTTTAGGATGCTTACAAGGACATGAATAGTTGATTGGTGCCAGACGATAGCCTTCCTCGCAACTGCAGTAGTAGCTGTCAAAGGTATCCACACAGTATTGGGAACACTGTCCATTGTCGTATTCGCATTCGTTATCAAAACATGAACCTGTAATGAACACACTGGTCACATTAGCACTAACCTTTACATTTGAAATGAAAATGGTAACATGTGTGTTTTAGCTATTGTTGACCTGTAAAAGACGTCCAGATGGAAATAATGGATAATGATTAATCAACCGATCTGAATAAAACATACGAAACGATCTTAAAAGACCAGCATTGCAACTGTGCGATGCTGGTCACTTCGTATAGGTTTATGCCTAAAGATTTTGGTTTAATGAGTTTGGATTTGAGGTCACGTAAATGTCAATTATTTGGTCGCTTAATTTAAGGCATCATGTGCCGCCACTTTACTAAACAACACCATATATGCCAAAATATAACCTTGAGACAAGTGTAAGGTTTTCTCTTTGGAAACGACTCGTGTACCATTAAATGCAAACATACACACCTGCGGACAGTCCAGATTGACCCTGAGGACCAACAGATCCAGTGGCTCCTGTTCGTCCCATTGGTCCTGCATTTCCTTGTGGACCAGTGGCTCCCAGTCCACCAACCGGACCAGTGGCTCCAGTGTGACCGACACCTACAGAAAACAAAGTTCTTCGTACATTTCTCGAGTCAATTTATATATCTGAAATCATGGTTGAAAAACCTTTTTACTCGCTCTATCGTGTTTTCGCCTTATATTTAGCGTATTTAGCTGTTAAAAAGTTCGTAATTACACATGCATAATAATTCTCTGCAGTGAAAGAGTTCAGTGGACTTCGTTGATGATGAAATTGTGTTGCGGCATTCTTAAACTCGTAGGATTTCTGTGAGCTTACCAGTTGCTCCCGTGGCTCCAATTGATCCAATAGGTCCGGTGGACCCAGTTCTACCCATGGGGCCTTGGATTCCGGTAGCTCCATTGCTTCCTGGCAGTCCAGAACCTCCAGTTGCACCAATGGCTCCAGTTGCACCTGTTGAACCTGTAGGTATAAATCAACAACTCTTTGTAAGATGCGTGAAACTCAATCTATTAAAGCCTCAAATAGCGAAAAATTAATAAAAAAATACAAATGAAATATAAACAAACCAAAAATAAACGAAGAACGCTGTACATCATGTGCATCCAGACCTAATAACCTGCAGACAGCTTTGTCAGAAATTTCTGAAATAATTTACTAGAGCATTATAGCTCTTGTTGAGTGTTACCCACTGTTAATTTAAGAAGCCACAAGCACATGCTTCCAATACGAATAGAGTCCTTATTAGATTACCTGTTCTTCCTATTCCAGTAGCACCGGTGTTCCCCGTTGCTCCGTTAGCACCTGCCATTCCGGTGTAACCAGTTGAACCAGTTCTTCCCATTATTCCAGTTGCACCAACTGTTCCCGTCGCTCCGACAGGACCCGAACTTCCGGTAGCTCCGACGGCACCCGTGCGACCCTGCACACCACTGGCACCTGTCAGTCCAGTTGGACCCTGAATACCTGACAACGTAAAGATGCAAGTAAAGTATTTTCACATCGATCTACAGAAGTTCCAAGTGGTGTATAATAGCAAGCATTGCACCATATGCAGGGCAAAGCTTGTAGTCAGAGTGTAAGAGACTAGTAAAACTGTTGTCTAACTGTTAGGTTTAGAAATATTGGCTGGTTATAATTATTTGCTGTTTTGTGTTGTAGGCAATTTCCGAAAACAATCGTTCTGAAGCTATGAAGTCGGAACGTTATTTGAAGCGAATTTTTAGACATCCATAATATCAAACCATTACCGTATGTAAAAATGTATAAGTATTTGAAATGCTGGGGTAAAGAACCCACCTGTTGCACCCGTGCTTCCTGTTCTTCCGTCATGCCCTGTAGCGCCGGAGTGACCCATTAAACCAGTGGCACCTGTGCTCCCTTGAAGACCAGTTGCTCCAACTGCTCCAGTTTTTCCCATGGGTCCAGTGTTTCCTTGAGGACCAGTTTGCCCAGTCGCTCCGATTCCGCCAGTGGCTCCTGTCATCGAGCAAAAGGTAGTAGTTGAGAGAAACAGAGCTATGTTAATTCTGGTTTATTAAGTGATTAAGATAAAATTAGTCTAATGGCATTTATATCACAGGCAATAAGCCATATTACAAAAGGATTTTTTGAAAGCTGCAGGATGTCGCGGCCTAATTTCAGATGATACTAGAGTGTTCCACGATATTTTATGCTACAGTGAATATTATGAAAAATGCTATTTTGTCTTTAGGGCATCTAAGTTTCAAATCACGCATAAATTGTCTAATCATCAAAATCAAGATTTAGAGTATGACTTATAATACTGTCAATTTACCTGTGTCTCCTTTAAGTCCTGTTGGTCCAGTCGATCCAGTGTCGCCTACTGGCCCAGTTGATCCAATTGGACCTGTTGATCCTGTGCGTCCCTGTGGCCCAGTTGATCCTGTCGACCCAACAGGACCAGTGGAACCTGTATTTCCGGTGGCTCCCACGGGTCCAGTGCTGCCAGTTGCGCCTTTAAAGTATGTCAAGCAAAGACGTCAGACAAATCGCAGACAGTGACTTTTTTGTAAAGCATTAAAAATGGGCATTTTCGTGCATTAATTCACCCATTTAGCTATATATGTACTCCATCCTTAAATCCATTCATTCATCCATCCATCCATCCATTCTTTTACGTATCTCCTCTTGTTTTAGCATCTCCTCAAAATAATTCGAACAGAATTAAAGTTTCTTTTAAAATATTATTGACTAATAATTCATAAATTCCATCAAGAGCTGAGTGAGGCATTATACTTGTTAAATTACTGAGATGTGGAGAGAACTTGGTGATATAAATTACCTGATTGTCCTTTGACTCCTTGAATCCCCTGAGGTCCGGTTGCTCCTGTCTGTCCAACTGGACCAGTAAATCCTGTCGCTCCTGACCTACCCTGGGGTCCCGTTGATCCAGTTGACCCCACTGGGCCAGTTGAACCGGTGAGCCCAGTTGCACCCATAGGACCCGTTGGACCAGTCGAACCTGGAAAATATAAAAAGGGGTAAAGTCATATGATCATCATCAATGTTGGCATGAATAGTGATACATGAATAATGTGGTATTAATTTCTTACCCGGAGTAATATATAAATATATTTTGAAGGTAATAAAATGTTTGAACATTTGCTGTTGAATTAATATCGTGTATTTAACGGCACGGTGGAACAGAAGTCAGTTTGCATGTTGCCCATAAAAGTGGAACATCCTCTTACCTGTTGCTCCCGACAATCCCTTTGGACCAGTCGATCCAGTAGCACCAACAGGTCCTGTCTGCCCGGTATTTCCAGTTGCTCCTGTCTTTCCATCAACTCCAGTAGCTCCAGTTGCTCCTAGTGGACCAGTGGATCCAGTCAGACCTGAGGAAGAAACAAACGATTTCAATTGTTATATCTAGGTACGAGTAGAAGTTCGATTTACGATTGTTCGACTGAAAAAAGTTGCCTTAAAAGATTACAGTAAGCTTAAATGCTTACCGAATTCAGCACTTTGCTAAGACTACATTTCCCTTATAGGTATTTACAAAAGCTTAGTAACAAACCTGTAGCTCCAGTTGCTCCAATTGGACCAGTCATTCCTGTTACTCCAGTTGCTCCCTTTTCTCCAGTCGGACCAGTGGCTCCTGTGCTTCCGTTCAAACCCATTGGTCCTGTCTGACCAGTGGCCCCACTGTTGCCTTTGGGCCCAGTAGAACCAGTATTTCCTTGAGGACCAGTAGATCCAGTGGAACCTGTTTTCCCGACAGGTCCAGTAGCTCCAGAGGCACCTGTTTTTCCAGCAGGTCCAGTTGATCCTGTCTGACCAACAGCTCCCTGAGGACCTGTCTGGCCTGAGGCTCCAGTTTTACCAGCGATACCAGTGCTACCTGTAAACGTGTAAGTCATCTTGTAATTTTTCAATCAAAATAGGCAGACTCTTTTAAGACGTTAGGTCAATGTGAAATTTGTTACACGCAGAGAAGCTGAAAAATCTTAGTGATTGAATGTTATATAAGCATACTTTTACCCAAATGATCTAAGGGAGGCAATGGATTCGAATAGATTTCTTACCAGTAGCACCCTGCAGGCCCGTAGGTCCGGTTGATCCAGTTGCACCAACGGGTCCTGTTGAACCAGTCTGTCCGGTCGATCCGGTGCTGCCAGTGAGTCCAGTAGCTCCAGTGCTCCCGGTAGCTCCGTCTGTTCCATTCAATCCTCGCTGACCAGATGCGCCAGTGTCTCCGGTCAATCCTGAAAATTCGACAGAATCACTTTACTGCAAGCTTCAGTCTGGAACCTAAATGTGGAATTTTTCATATAATAATTCAGGCATATTGAACTTAGAACAGTGAAAATTATCCGAGTGTTATTGTTGGAACACAAAGAAACTTGTAAATAAAGTAAGGAAACAGAACAAGGAAATAAAACTACTCTTCCAAACCCTATTAACAGCTAAAGTCCTGTACTTCAAATGTTTAGCCGAATGATAGGGGATTAAAAATTTACCTCTAGGACCTGTAGAACCAGTTAATCCAGTGGCACCGGCGTTTCCTTGAGGCCCAGTGAATCCAGTGGAACCCACGCTTCCGGCAGGACCCGTTGCACCTGTTGCACCTGTTTTTCCAATACCTGTTGCACCTGTTGCTCCAACCTGTCCTGTTGCACCTGTGCTTCCTTGCGGGCCAGTTGAACCGGAAGCACCAGTTTTTCCAACGACACCTTGGATACCGGTTGCTCCAGTTGAGCCGGGAAGTCCTATTCAGATATAAATGAATTTAAACATTATTATTATAGATGGCCGATGACAAAGTAGCCATATTGAAGACAGAGAAGAGAATCTTAGTCTACTAATAAATACCTAAGCTTCACAGGCCTGTAATATTAGCCAAAAGGTTCATTCAGGCCGACATCACGATTTTTACCAATTCATTGTATTGCCCTCTAAAATCCATTTAATTCTATTATAGTGTATTAGTTAATGCTAGCAAAATCATAAAGATTTTTGTTGCACTTACCCGTTGCTCCTGTTGCTCCAGCATTACCAGTCTGTCCAGTTGAACCCACGTTTCCGGTAGCACCCACAGGTCCAGTAGATCCAGTAGAGCCTGGCGTTCCCTGAATACCAGTGGCTCCTGTCCTACCTGAACTTCCAGTTGAACCAGTCATTCCAGTAGATCCAGCTTGGCCCGTGGCTCCTGTTACATATGCACACATAATTATGTTAGAAGATGTGTAATAATAGATATCGGTGTAGGAAAATAGTTTCTAATTGATTGTTCAATGGAAACAATTGCCAGGTTGAGCCTACTACATGAACGTGAAGTTTCTACGGATGTTCATGTTCTAGAAACCAATGTGAACAGAACATGTTGGCCTTCATCTTTCGGAAGATCTGAGCCATTGAGGAGGAACATTTACATACGTGTGAATTCATTCTAATTTGTTTATTAATTAGGACAAGTAATTATCTGCCTCGAAGACCATTTATGTGAAACAGTTATCACCGACACTTTGACGTACCTGTGTTTCCGGTTGATCCTGCTGGTCCAGTAGCTCCCATTGGACCAGTGCTACCTGTGTTACCATTTGCTCCTTGTATGCCCTGCTGGCCAGTTGCTCCTGTGTCACCTGGTTTACCTGTAAGGCCTTGAGATCCAGAGGCTCCTGATAATCCTTGAGGCCCCGTCATTCCGGTGGCACCTGTGAAAATCAATTTAATCAAAGTTTAGCCCGCCATTCAACAGTTTTAAGAAAGTCAAAAGAAATAATCATGGCTCGCTTATTACACATCGAATACTGCAATTAATTAAAATGTGTAATGAAATAAGATATTGTCTCCTAGCTAGCTCTAAACAAAATATTTGTGATTTCGAATATAGAGGAAACAGTAGTGAAGTGAAGTAACTCACCAGCTGGTCCAGTACTTCCGGTTTGTCCTGTGAGACCCGTTGCTCCGGTTGATCCATTGAGTCCGTGCGCACCAGTTGCTCCAGCAAGTCCCGTGGCGCCAGTGTCTCCTTGGTCACCCTTTGATCCAGTCATACCCGTTGAACCTGTAACAAAACGAAATCCGTTGTGAGTGTCAATCAGTTAAGATGACGAAGTTTTGATCAAATATGACCATTTTGAAAGCTCACTGTAACAGTTAATAAGGAATATTCAAAGTCAAAGTTAATAGAACTGTTTACTCAAAATATGAATTTATGTGGAAATTAATATAAAGCTTATGTCAGTTAATAGAGTTTAGCTGCATAATGTCTGAAGCTACCTTGAAGTCCTGTGGCTCCAGTCGATCCTGTCAATCCGGTAGCTCCAGTATTTCCATCAAGACCTCTGATTCCAGTTGCTCCGGTTTTTCCGGGCGATCCTGATGCACCTACGTTACCGGTGGCACCTGTTCCTCCAACTGGACCCGTTGAACCAGTGTTTCCTGTTGCTCCATTGAGTCCGGTAGAACCTGGACAAACGAAAATCCACAAAATTATGTCACTACTTGAGTCACCATGGGTTTTAAATCAATCCAAAACCCTCAAAAATCTTCCCTACTGGCTAATTTGAATTTAAATTAAAAATTCTAATTGTAAAATGGGCATTTTAGCACGCTAAAAAATCTATGACTCGTATTTCAAAGGAGATACAAACATGACACATCCCATTTATCAAAGCATTGGAGCGTTGAAGAACAATGGTTACCTTGTTGTCCTGTTGCTCCAGTTCTGCCAGCAGGTCCAGTTTGACCAGTCGATCCGGTAAAACCAGCAGGTCCCATCTGCCCTTGTGGTCCTGTTGCTCCTGTTTTCCCAACACCAGTGGCTCCAGTTGCACCTAAAGATTGGCATGAATATAACAAATTTTCAATCAAAATCCATATGGCGCGCCTTCTTGATACCTATTCAGGTGTAGTCATTTCCTGAAAGTAGCGTTATAGTGAAATAAAGGAAAAGTTAATATTACAATTTATGATTACCTGAATGTAGTTTTAAAAGAGGGGAAACAGCCAAAATTATTATTTGGAGCAACAATGCTAACGTTCAAATTCTTGTTCCAGTTTACATAAAAGAAAATAACCAAAATTGTAATTCTTAAATCGACATAATATTATTGGCGATTTCATATATCTGTCGTGAGTTCATTCCATCGTCAGCTGTGTTGCATGCTTCTTATCACTGGGTCTATGAAAAGGTTTGAATTAAACGCATTTTCAGCCTACAGTCACCAGAGTGAAAAGACTGTTTTACCTTGTTGTCCTGTTGCACCAGTTGATCCAGCGTTACCAGTTGCTCCGGTTGCTCCATTTACACCAGCTGGACCTTGAGTTCCTGTTGCTCCAGTTTTACCAACAGATCCAGTTGATCCTGTTGCTCCAACACCTCCGGTTAAACCCGTAGCTCCAGTTGCTCCACCGGTTCCAGCTGGTCCAGAAGCACCGGTTGCTCCAGTTCTTCCCAAACCTCCAGTGGCACCCGTTGCTCCGGCACCACCAGTGAGACCTGTAGATCCAGTAGCTCCAACACCACCGGTTGATCCAGTTGATCCAGTTGCTCCTGGATTTCCAACTGATCCGGTTGCACCAGTAGAACCAACACCACCAGTAAGACCAGTTGCACCAGTTGCTCCAGAACCACCTGTGAGACCAGTGGCTCCTGTAGATCCAACTGCTCCAGCTGGACCAGATGATCCAGTTGCACCAGTCCTTCCTACGTTTCCTGTGGCTCCAGTTCCTCCAACGCCTCCTGTGAGACCGGTGGAACCAGTAGCCCCAACACCTCCTGTTAGACCTGTTGAACCTGTTGCTCCAACGGAGCCAGTTGCTCCACTTGAACCTGTTGCTCCGGTATTTCCAGCATTACCGGTTGCACCAGTTGCTCCAGAACCACCCGTCAGACCAGATGCCCCGGTTGCTCCATCTTTCCCGGACAACCCAGTTGCTCCAGTTGATCCAGCTGTTCCAGCAGGTCCACTGGCCCCAGTTGCTCCTGTTCTACCAACAAATCCAGTTGCTCCCGTCGCCCCAAAACCTCCTGTAAGCCCTGTGGCTCCAGTTGACCCGATTCCCCCAGTTCCGCCACTTGGACCAGTTGCTCCTGTATTTCCATTCGATCCAGTTGCACCAGTTGAACCAACTCCTCCTGTTAGGCCTGTAGCGCCAGTTGCTCCACTACCTCCGGTGAGACCGGTTGCTCCGGATGATCCAACACCTCCAGCCGGACCGGTGGAACCAGTATCACCTGGTTTTCCAGCAGATCCACTTGCACCAGTGGAACCAACACCTCCAGTTAGACCAGTTGCTCCTGTAGATCCTGAAGCGCCGCTTGACCCGGTTGCACCAGTCTTTCCAGGCAAACCAGTGGCTCCTGACGCACCAGTTCCACCTGACAGACCAGTTGATCCAGTTGATCCAACTGGTCCTGCTGGTCCAGTGGATCCAGTTGATCCGGTTTGTCCAGCAATGCCTGTTGCTCCTGTTGATCCAACACCGCCAGTCTGACCAGTTGAACCAGTTGCACCGATGCCTCCTGTGAGACCAGTTGCACCTGTTGCCCCGCTTCCTCCGGTAAGACCTGTTGATCCTGTTGCTCCAACGCCTCCGGTAAGACCTGTGGCTCCAGTTGCTCCACCGGTTCCAGCTGGGCCAGAAGCACCAGTTGCTCCAGTCCTTCCAGGACCTCCAGTAGCACCCGTTGCTCCGGGACCACCAGTGAGACCTGTAGATCCAGTAGCCCCAACCCCACCAGTTGAACCAGTTGATCCTGTAGCTCCTGGATTTCCAGATGACCCGGTTGCACCAGTTGATCCAACTAATCCAGTGGAACCAGTTGCTCCCGTTGATCCAGAACCACCTGTGAGACCAGTGGCTCCTGTAGATCCAGCAATTCCCGACGCTCCAGCCGATCCAGTTGCACCAGTCCTTCCAGCTGAACCAGATGCTCCAGTTGCTCCAGAACTTCCGCTTTGGCCTGTTGCTCCTACCCCACCTGTTCCTCCTGTGAGACCCGTTGCTCCTGTTGCTCCAGGTCCACCAGTTGATCCAGTGGCTCCTGTTGCTCCAATACCACCAGCTGGTCCGCTCGCTCCTGTAGCGCCAGTGTTACCATTAGATCCAGTTGCTCCAGTCGCCCCGGAACCTCCAATCTGTCCAGTTGCTCCAGTTGCTCCGTTGCCTCCAGTTGCTCCAGTTGGCCCTGTTGCTCCAGTTTGACCAACTGAACCAGTGGCTCCTGTTGCACCAGACCCTCCAGTTTGACCAGTGGCTCCAGAAGCACCTGTTCTTCCGTTAAGTCCAGTTGAACCAGTAGCCCCAACGCCTCCTGTTAAACCAGTTGCTCCAGTTGATCCTGAGCTCCCAGCAACACCCGTTGCACCTGTTGCACCAAGACCTCCATTTGCACCAGTGGCTCCAGTAGCTCCAGAACCACCAGAAAGGCCGGTTGCTCCAGTTGCTCCAGGTCCTCCAGTACTGCCTGCGACGCCGGTTGCGCCCATTCCTCCGGTCACACCAGTGGCTCCAACTGGTCCAGTTTTTCCATCCAAGCCAGTTGCTCCAGTTGCTCCTGGAAGACCGGTCTGTCCAGTTGCTCCATTTGCACCAGAACTTCCAGTTTGACCTGTTGAACCAGTTGAACCAGCTGACCCAGATGACCCAGATGACCCTGTTGCACCAATTCCTCCAGCTGGGCCTGTGGATCCTGTTGCTCCAGTACTTCCTGATGAGCCGCTTGACCCAGTTGCTCCAGTTGCTCCAGCTGTACCATTGGCCCCAGCTGTTCCAGTTGCGCCTGTTGCTCCAGCAATTCCAGTGGCTCCCGTTCCTCCTGTTGCTCCCGTGGCCCCAGATGTCCCAGTTCCTCCTACAGCTCCCGTTGCTCCTGTGAATCCAGTGGAACCAATTGATCCCGTTGATCCAGTCGCCCCAACAGATCCAGTTGCACCTGTTGCTCCAGTTGCTCCAGTATAACCTGGTAAGCCACTTGCACCAGTAGCCCCACTGGATCCGGCAGTTCCGTTCGCTCCCGCTGGTCCAGTGGCTCCAGTTGATCCTGGTTTACCGGATTCTCCTGTACACAACAAGTCATGGCTTATTAGCGTCTCTACCAGTGTATGTGTGCATATATGAATGTATGATACCGGTCTGTTATTTAGTGTATTTCCTAGAATATCTATAATCGAGTTGTAAGCGGTTGTCTCAGAGATCTAAACAGGTGCGTCTTAACAAATGACGAGAATGTTCCTTGGGCTGAGTAAAAAGAAATATCATGGATGCTGACTGTTCGAAAGGGAGGGACCTAGGTAGTACAGGGCGCTTTGAAAGAATGTATAATCGTTGGCACCAGGAACATGATATACGTCATTATATACTACGGTCACCCCTATATATATATATATATATATATATATATATATATATATATATATATATATATATATATATGGCTTACATAGCATGGTATTTTTGGAAATGAGATATTTAATTTATAATGAACATTGGTTAGGTTTATAAAAGTGTGGTTTTAAGCGTAAAGACAAGCATGATAATGGATTACTTAAATCGTTCCTAATTAAAAATCTTACCTGTAGTGCCAGTCGCCCCAGTCGAACCTGTGGCTCCGTTTGCCCCAGTTGTTCCGGTTGCACCAGAGGCCCCAGTAGCTCCGGTCGCACCTGTATCTCCTGGAAGTCCAGTTGCACCTATGGTTCCGGTTGCTCCATGAGCACCACTTGCACCGGTGGCTCCAGTTCCTCCAGTGGAACCTGTTGTTCCATTAAGACCACTGGTTCCTGTGGCTCCAGTTGCACCGGGGATTCCAGTAGCCCCAGTCGCTCCATTTACACCAGTTGCTCCTGTTGCTCCTGTGGCCCCGGTAGCTCCTGTGGCCCCAGTTGCACCTGGAAAGCCAGTCGCACCAATTCCACCCGTTCCACCTTGAGCACCAGTTGCACCCGAGGCTCCTGTTGTACCGTTGGCTCCCATAACACCAGTGGAACCCGTTGCTCCAATCGCTCCAGTCGCTCCAGTTGCTCCTGTTGCACCAGTTGCACCAGTCCATCCAGTTGCCCCTGTTGCACCAGTCCATCCAGTTGCTCCGCTGGCTCCCGATGCTCCAGTTGAGCCACTTGCTCCGCTGGAACCTGTTGACCCAGTTGCTCCGGTTGCTCCTGTTGAGCCTGTAGCCCCATTTGTTCCACTGGCTCCAGTTGAACCAGTTGCACCGGTGTTACCATTAGTTCCAGTTGCTCCAGTTGCTCCATTGGAACCCGTTGCTCCAGTTGCTCCAGTTGCACCGGTTGCTCCGGTTGCTCCTCCCCCTCCATTTTCGATATTGGAAGCAGTTGTTGCTCTCGTTATTGCTGCAAGAAAGTTCGGTCAGGTATTTACGTTTCGTCTGCCTAAAAATCTGTTGGTTTTTAAAGGTGAGCGCTCGTCAATCACACTGTGTTAATCACGCAGTCTCTGACTACATTCAAGCATTTAGACAGCAATTTCCTATTTTAAAGAATTCTGATCTTCCGTCATTGCATGTTCAATGCAATATCAGTTTGTAAGTCTCTTTTCTAAATATCAGGTCTGAGGTGATCTTAGGAAGTCGTAAATTTCTGATAATTGATACTCACGAGGCTGCTGTGTGGCTGGAGTTGTGATACACGTTGCTGCAGCTTGAACGCGACTTCTAACCGTATCAATTGCACTGTAGTCTGGGGCGACAAAGTAGTTCAAATCTTTCTGTAAACGAGAAGAGAAAAATATATAGTTTTGTCTACAGGTCTGTAGCTACATCAAATACTGATGGACGATGTTATTTTTTTACAAATGAATTTTTGCAAAACGATGTATGGGTAGACGGAAATGGATATTTTCTTATTTACATAACTAAATACACTAATAAAGCTTAAGCGTGAACTCTGGAAATGACACCCGAAGCCTTCATTAATAAGGATGGCGACGTTGACCATCGTCAAACAGCAACTAACGGACCAACAGCATACATTACATTACTGCTATCATTAAGCGTGCCAACAAATCACATGTAGAAGCCTGTACCTGGTTTGGCGGAGATGAGAGCAGTTTCAGTATGTCTTCTTTCACTTGAAGTGTCACACCAATTGCATACGTTGTGATTCCCTGAGCGTGGACCGCATTTATCTCTGGTGGAACGGCGCTTGGAACGGTTGGAATACCGTCGGTGATGATGATGGCCGTGTTGTTGACAAATGGTCTGTCTCCTTCCACGTTAAACACCTGGGTGCGCATCATGCGCAGACCGCCTGCTGTGTCGGTCTCACCTCCGGGGTAAGGAAGGTTATGAATTGCGTCCACGAGTTCAGCCTTGCTGGTATATCTAAACATCGAAAACAATACGACGATGAGATCTCATTCATTCACCTGACCGTCATGATGAAAGGATGTGTGCGCTGTAGGTTCATAAGCGGTTTCAGAACGAAGAAGTGAACATAATCTATCTAAGGAAGAATATTTATAGAGGATTAAATTATGAAGTTTCATTGGCCAGTAGCGAGAACAATTACTAAATGCTTAGTTCTTATTTTCTAAACCAGCGTCATTAAAAATTTGTTTCGTACTTTCTGAGGTCCCATCCAAGATTAGCTCCAGTGGCGAAAGTAACAAGGCCAACTCTTGTGGAGCTCAGGCCGATGTCCAAGTCCTTCACGAAGTCTGCCATGAACTTGAGATTGAAGGCCCAGTTGTCACAAGTAATGTCTCTTCCGTACTGGAATTTCGGATCGTTGTCGCAGATGCTTCCAGACCCGTCGACGACAAAGACCAGATCCATTGCACTTCCGATACAGTCTGGTAACATTCGAAACCACGTTATGAGTAAAACAAAATTTCTAAAGCTATTTTAGAACAGCGAATGTCACAGATAAGTTTACACAGACTATAACAGTTACTAAGAGCCGTGAAATAGTTCTCTATTTTGTACTCCTGAAAAACACTTAAGAACTGGGAATATTTGCGCGACTTAGTGTGAACTGTAAATATTTCGTACAACAAAAATCACTGCTATTAATTATTAATTATTGCTTTATAATTTCTGTCATTTCGTAATTACCATTTACGCGCATTTTACGAAGCCATTAACATTTACAATGACTCGACATACAGTTCCTCGGAAGTATGCTTTTCCAATATGTTATTTTATTCCGAATATCACTCTGAATATATCTGAAGTCAGTGATGTCATTATGACTGATTTTATAACAGTTAACAATCATGTATTAAAATATGTTCTACCTGTAACAGGTAGTGGAGATCCCCGACTGTAACTTGTCACGGTTGTGATAATTGATGTCGCACTGGTGCCTGTTGTAGTTGTTGTTGGAAGAGGACTAGAGCTCGAGATAGCGACTGTTGTAGGTGTTGTTGGAAGACGAGTAGAAGAGCTTGTACTGGGGCTTGTGCTTGTGGTGATGGGGATGTGGTCGTTGTCGTTGTTAAGGGTTGAGTAGATGGAATAGTAGTCGTCTTTGGCGTCGTGATACAAGTTGCGGCACTTTGTACGGAGTTTCTTATTGTTCCGATTGAACTGTAGTCGGTTGCCATGAAGTAGTTTAGGTTTAACTGGAAATTCATCAAGAAAACACACTGAAAGATCAGCAAAAGTTCAGCAATGGAAAATTCGCTATACTGTGTATTATCTAGGAACACGGATATTTTGGCGATTTAACTCTAGCAGAATTCTGTATATATAACAGGAATGATTGTTATCACAAGAAGATTAAATAATAGGACAACATGGTTGCATATATGTTGAATTAAACACGTCACAATTAGTGTATTTTTAAGTTGTCTAGAAAATTGACGTTCAGTAAAATATCTCGTAGAATAAACTTTTTTAGATTTCATTTGCTTTTTCCTAGTCTACTAGTTGAACCAAACTCCACCAGTTTCGTACCTGTTGCGGAGCAGATGACAGTTGTTTGAGGGTTTGCTCATTAACTAGACTTGTGACACCGACGACGTAAGTGGTGATTCCCTGCGAATGAACTGCATTGATCTCCGATGGAACAGCGCTTGGGTCACTTGGTAGTCCATCGGTTATGATGATCACCGTGTTGTTGACAAAAGGTCTGTCACCATCAACCCCGAATACCTGAGTACGCATCATGCGAAGACCACCTGCAGTGTCGGTCGTGCCACCCGGGTACGGAAGGTTATTAATGGCGTTCATGAGTTCAGCCTTGTTCGTGTACCTAAAATCAATACGAAATTAAGCTACAATAATAAATTATATAAATTATTTTATTTTGTTCACTATTATTTAATAGAACCTGAGAAAAACAGGCGGTGCTTGTAAACTTTTCATATTCAAAGTATGATAGAACCCCGCATTTTTCAAATGCTTCTACCTTTCGCAAAACCGTCTTGCGTTATAGACCACTGCCTGCACAAGGATTAGTAAAAACTGGAATTTATTCCTAACTCTCGTATTCTTCGAAAACATAAAGAAGCTTGTAATTTGATCTGAGTAACTGCCTTTTCATTCTTTTTCGGTTTTAATTTTTTAGCAACATAAACACTAATTTCAGTTTTCAATTTATAAGTTATTAAGGAAATGATTCATACGTTTTGAGGTCCCATCCAAGAGTAGCTGTAGTGGCGAAAGTGACAAGACCAACTCTTGTGGAGGTCAGTCCAACGTCCATGTCGTTGACGAAATCTGCCATGAACTTCAGACCGAATTTCCAGTTATCGCAAGTTGTATCTTTTCCGTACTGAAACTTTGGATCAGTGTCGCAGATGCTTCCAGAGCCATCAACCACAAAAACGAGGTCCAGAGCTTGAGCGACACAATCTAAGCGAATAGAATTGCATCAAACATTATGTTTGGAGAAAATGTTTCATTGATAACTTGTCAATTCAAATGAAGATCCACGATCCAAAGTTTGCTATCTCAACCCATTTAATAATTGACTGTCAGAGCTTAGACAATTTTTCCTATGTGTTACCTGTAACAAGTTGCGACCTGTCAGCTTGGTGTTGTGAAT
Organism: Aporrectodea caliginosa; assembly: GCA_020284085.1. NCBI lineage: Eukaryota > Metazoa > Annelida > Clitellata > Crassiclitellata > Lumbricidae > Aporrectodea > Aporrectodea caliginosa. The sequence continues at coordinate 95,886 of JACEVL010000328.1, read as the reverse complement.
AAACAAAATTGATTGACATAAATGCAGTTACAACTGCTTAGTTTTGAGATCATAATATTATGATCAACCATCAAGAAATGTTCTTTGTATTTACCATGCATCGCAAATGGCTAACAAAATCACTCAAACAGTCTCATTATAACGTTATCATAAAATTTATGAAGTTAAGCAGAGAATCTGTTCATTACCTCCAACTTGTGTCGATGACGTGGTATTTCCACTAGCATGTGATGTTGACAGAGGCGCGGGGGAAGAAAGTATAGATCCAGCTGAGTTGCTAGTTGAAGGGTTAGTGGATGGAATGAGTTTCGTCGTTAAGGGAATAGTGGGTGGAGCAACTGTTGTCGTTGGCGTCGTAACACAAGTAGCTGCACTCTGTACGGAGTTTCTTATTGTTCCGAGGGCACTGTAGTCAGTTGCCACGAAGTAGTTTAGGTTCTTCTGCAAATTTATCAGATAAAACTTTATTGTCAGTGTGATAAAAACTTTAGCTTATGTGCTTCAGACAACATATATAAAATAGGTCATATGCTTATAGCCTACTATTGTTGTGACAAAGGTCGAATAAAACTTGATATCACAGAAAGTTAAATAAAAAAAACCTAAAGTGAATTTCCAATTTTAAAACCTCCACACAGTGCAATTTTAATTAGCATATGTCAAATGAAATCCCATGATACTCCAAACATTGTAATTCGTTTATGTTCTTCCTCTGTTCTATTGTAGTGCACATTTTAAAACTATTTTCAACCTGTTGCGGAGCCGACGACAGTTGTTGGAGCGTTTGCTCATTGACAAGGTTGGTGACTCCGATTGCGTAGGTCGTGATTCCCTGCGAGTGAACTGCATTGATCTCCGCTGGAACAGCGCTTGGGTCACTTGGTGCTCCGTCGGTTATGATGATAGCTGTGTTGTTGACAAAGGGTCTGTCACCATCAACCCCGAATACCTGAGTACGCATCATGCGAAGACCACCGGCTGTGTCGGTCGTGCCTCCTGGGTACGGAAGGTTGCGAATGGCATACAGGAGTTCAGTCTTGTTCGTATACCTGAATTCAAAAGCGAAGGTTTTCATTTGGGTCTCCGCAGATGAAATTATGTACAATCATCTAAGCTGATTTATTTTAAAGTTTATATAAGCTAACCTGATGATTTGTAATCAGGCATTTTCATAATGTCAAAGGCATCAATCGAATCCAACTAAAGAATCCTATTCCTTGGAAGAAGAGTGTCATACTTTATTTGGTTTAACTTAATCTACAGACATAATTTAACACTTTCTAGAACCTTTCGTCAATGATAGATTTTGGATTTATTCATGATATTCAGTAGTTGGTCGAAAACGACTTTTTGCTGAGTCTCTAAGCCGTGGTTTTTTAAACGGTAATGCGAGGTTTTTTCACAACATGTTATTAATAACCAATTTTCGATGTAAGCAATAGGTAAAAGTGAGTGTTCGGTTATTTCATTTAGACATACTTTGTGAGGTTCCAGCCGAGAGTAGCTGTAGTGGCGAAAGTGACAAGACCAACTCTTGTGGAGGTCAGTCCAACGTCCATGTCGTTGACGAAATCTTCTATGAACTTCAGGCCCAATTTCCAGTTGTCGCAAGTTACGTCTTTGCCGTACTGGAATTTTGGATCACTGTCACATATGCTTCCAGAACCATCAACCACAAAAACGAGGTCCATAGCTTGAGCGACACAATCTAAACGAATAGGTAACAGTAAGAAATTATGTATGTTTTGAAAACTACACTTTCAGAGGGTGCTTACTACCTTGAATCGTGGTTCACAATTCCACCGCCTAAGAGCTAGAGCACATCCATTGCTCTGGTGAAACAGTCAAGTAATTGAGAACAGCATCTAGACACAGTGTATTAACTGATAAAAGTGCAATGTACATTGACCACCATAATATTTAATCACTCATTATAGGGTGTGCTTGATATTTATTGCCATATTTTTAAGGGGAGCCTTTGAGCATTTCTTTGAATTCTTATAGACAGGCACCACAACTTATCTCTTTACTAGGGAACCTTGGAAGGTAATGACTAAACGACAGCTGTATGACTTACCAACTGGTCCAGCAGGTGAAGGTGTTGCTTGAGATATGCTGTTGACAGTTGAAGGAGGAGATGATGGCACTGCTGCAGTTGAGAGCGGCGAAGTGTTATCGAAATGCGTGCACGTTGTGTTCTTGAGTAGGACAAGAACTGTTCCGATCACGTTGTAGTCGGAAGCCATAAAGTACTCGGAATTTTTCTATGAAAACCAGATTTCGAACATCAGTGTAAATTTTCGCATTAAAATGTTTTCAATTTGAAGAAATTCTGCAACGGTTTACATTGAATATTTTATATATCAAGGGATAATATCAGTATAGAAAATTAGCCTTACGAAAATCGAAGAAACAGAACTAATGCTGGTTTTTAAATGATTTTAATTGAACATATAAAAAGACTTGTCAAAGCTTGAACTTGTCTACGGTAAGAAAGTAAGAACCTGTTTTGGCTGGGATGAAAGATTTTTCAGCGTTGCTTCGTCGACTTGATCGGTGACTCCGACGGCGTATGTGGTGATTCCCGAGTCGTGGACGGCGGTGATCTCTGCAGGAACTGCACTTGGAACTGTTGGGACTCCATCGGTGATGATGATGGCTCTATTGGTGACATTTGGTCTGTCTCCTTCGACGTTGAAGCACTTGGTACGCATCATGCGAAGACCACCTGCAGTGTCGGTCGTGCCACCCGGGTACGGAAGGTTATTAATGGCGTTCATGAGTTCAGCCTTGTTCGTGTACCTAAAATCAATACGAAATTAAGCTACAATAATAAATTATATAAATTATTTTATTTTGTTCACTATTATTTAATAGAACCTGAGAAAAACAAGCGGTGCTTGTAAACTTTTCATATTCAAAGTATGATAGAACCCCGCATTTTCAAATGCTTCTACCTTTCGCAAAACCGTCTTGCGTTATACACCACTGCCTGCACAAGGATTAGTAAAAACTGGAATTTATTCCTAACTCTCGTATTCTTCGAAAACATAAAGAAGCTTGTAATTTGATCTGAGTAACTGCCTTTTCATTCTTTTTCGGTTTTAATTTTTTAGCAACATAAACACTAATTTCAGTTTTCAATTTATAAGTTATTAAGGAAATGATTCATACGTTTTGAGGTCCCATCCAAGAGTAGCTGTAGTGGCGAAAGTGACAAGACCAACTCTTGTGGAGGTCAGTCCAACGTCCATGTCGTTGACGAAATCTGCCATGAACTTCAGACCGAATTTCCAGTTATCGCAAGTTGTATCTTTTCCGTACTGAAACTTTGGATCAGTGTCGCAGATGCTTCCAGAGCCATCAACCACAAAAACGAGGTCCAGAGCTTGAGCGACACAATCTAAGCGAATAGAATTGCATCAAACATTATGTTTGGAGAAAATGTTTCATTGATAACTTGTCAATTCAAATGAAGATCCACGATCCAAAGTTTGCTATCTCAACCCATTTAATAATTGACTGTCAGAGCTTAGACAATTTTTCCTATGTGTTACCTGTAACAAGTTGCGACCTGTCAGCTTGGTGTTGTGAATAAACAAAATTGATTGACATAAATGCAGTTACAACTGCTTAGTTTTGAGATCATAATATTATGATCAACCATCAAGAAATGTTCTTTGTATTTACCATGCATCGCAAATGGCTAACAAAATCACTCAAACAGTCTCATTATAACGTTATCATAAAATTTATGAAGTTAAGCAGAGAATCTGTTCATTACCTCCAACTTGTGTCGATGACGTGGTATTTCCACTAGCATGTGATGTTGACAGAGGCGCGGGGGAAGAAAGTATAGATCCAGCTGAGTTGCTAGTTGAAGGGTTAGTGGATGGAATGAGTTTCGTCGTTAAGGGAATAGTGGGTGGAGCAACTGTTGTCGTTGGCGTCGTAACACAAGTAGCTGCACTCTGTACGGAGTTTCTTATTGTTCCGAGGGCACTGTAGTCAGTTGCCACGAAGTAGTTTAGGTTCTTCTGCAAATTTATCAGATAAAACTTTATTGTCAGTGTGATAAAAACTTTAGCTTATGTGCTTCAGACAACATATATAAAATAGGTCATATGCTTATAGCCTACTATTGTTGTGACAAAGGTCGAATAAAACTTGATATCACAGAAAGTTAAATAAAAAAAAACCTAAAGTGAATTTCCAATTTTAAAACCTCCACACAGTGCAATTTTAATTAGCATATGTCAAATGAAATCCCATGATACTCCAAACATTGTAATTCGTTTATGTTCTTCCTCTGTTCTATTGTAGTGCACATTTTAAAACTATTTTCAACCTGTTGCGGAGCCGACGACAGTTGTTGGAGCGTTTGCTCATTGACAAGGTTGGTGACTCCGATTGCGTAGGTCGTGATTCCCTGCGAGTGAACTGCATTGATCTCCGCTGGAACAGCGCTTGGGTCACTTGGTGCTCCGTCGGTTATGATGATAGCTGTGTTGTTGACAAAGGGTCTGTCACCATCAACCCCGAATACCTGAGTACGCATCATGCGAAGACCACCTGCTGTGTCGGTCGTGCCTCCTGGGTACGGAAGGTTGCGAATGGCATACAGGAGTTCAGTCTTGTTCGTATACCTGAATTCAAAAGCGAAGGTTTTCATTTGGGTCTCCGCAGATGAAATTATGTACAATCATCTAAGCTGATTTATTTTAAAGTTTATATAAGCTAACCTGATGACTTGTAATCAGGCATTTTCATAATGTCAAAGGCATCAATCGAATCCAACTAAAGAATCCTATTCCTTGGAAGAAGAGTGTCATACTTTATTTGGTTTAACTTAATCTACAGACATAATTTAACACTTTCTAGAACCTTTCGTCAATGATAGATTTTGGATTTATTCATGATATTCAGTAGTTGGTCGAAAACGACTTTTTGCTGAGTCTCTAAGCCGTGGTTTTTTAAACGGTAATGCGAGGTTTTTTCACAACATGTTATTAATAACCAATTTTCGATGTAAGCAATAGGTAAAAGTGAGTGTTCGGTTATTTCATTTAGACATACTTTGTGAGGTTCCAGCCGAGAGTAGCTGTAGTGGCGAAAGTGACAAGACCAACTCTTGTGGAGGTCAGTCCAACGTCCATGTCGTTGACGAAATCTTCTATGAACTTCAGGCCCAATTTCCAGTTGTCGCAAGTTACGTCTTTGCCGTACTGGAATTTTGGATCACTGTCACATATGCTTCCAGAACCATCAACCACAAAAACGAGGTCCATAGCTTGAGCGACACAATCTAAACGAATAGCAAACAGTAAGAAATTATGTATGTTTTGAAAACTACACTCTCAGAGGGTGCTTACTACCTTGAATCGTGGTTCACAATTCCACCGCCTAAGAGCTAGAGCACATCCATTGCTCTGGTGAAACAGTCAAGTAATTGAGAACAGCATCTAGACACAGTGTATTAACTGATAAAAGTGCAATGTACATAATTATTTAATCACTCATTATAGGGTGTGCTTGATATTTATTGCCATATTTTTAAGGGGAGCCTTTGAGCATTTCTTTGAATTCTTATAGACAGGCACCACAACTTATCTCTTTACTAGTGAACCTTGGTAAGGTAATGACTAAACGACAGCTGTATGACTTACCAACTGGTCCAGCAGGTGAAGGTGTTGCTTGAGATATGCTGTTGACGGTTGAAGGAGGAGATGATGGTACACTGCTGCAGTTGAGAGCGGCGAAGTGTTATCGAAATTCGTGCACGTTGTGTTCTTGAGTAGGACAAGAACTGTTCCGATCACGTTGTAGTCGGAAGCCATAAAGTACTCGGAATTTTTCTATGAAAACCAGATTTCGAACATCAGTGTAAATTTTCGCATTAAAATGTTTTCAATTTGAAGAAATTCTGCAACGGTTTACATTGAATATTTTATATATCAAGGGATAATATCAGTATAGAAAATTAGCCTTATGAAAATCGAAGAAACAGAACTAATGCTGGTTTTTAAATGATTTTAATTGAACATATAAAAAGACTTGTCAAAGCTTGAACTTGTCTACGGTAAGAAAGTAAGAACCTGTTTTGGCTGGGATGAGAGATTTTTCAGCGTTGCTTCGTCAACTAGATCGGTGACTCCGACGGCGTATGTGGTGATTCCCGAGTCGTGGACGGCGGTGATCTCCGCAGGAACTGCACTTGGGACTGTTGGGACTCCATCGGTGATGATGATGGCTCTATTGGTGACATTTGGTCTGTCTCCTTCGACGTTGAAGCACTGGGTGCGCATCAGGCGAAGACCACCTGCCGTATCTCTCTTCCCTCCGGGATATGGAAGACGGACAATAGCTTCCAGAAGAGACTCCTTTTGCGTGTATCTAATCAAAGCAAGATAACGAAATGAGTTCACATTATAAAGATATCAAAATGTTGAGTTAATACTGCATAATTATGTAACATTATGTTTTTGGTCGAAGAAATTTAATTCTTCGTGCATAGTTTTGTAATCCCTAACTTAGAAATTATTTTAAAATTTGCTAAGGAAATCATTTCTTACACATCTACAGCAAAAGAGGATTAATCAAATCAAAATCTACTAAACGATCAATCTGCTAACAGAAAAGCAGGACGATGTTCAAGTATATTCCTCTGTACAACACTGTCATATATTGATTCTTCAACTCTAACCATGCGATCGAGCTAAGTTACTGCAGTCATCAAGTTCTCATCGACATGTAACATCATTATCGGCTTGCGAAGTTAAACTTTGCTCTTTGGCACTACACTAAATTTTCAATTACAACAGCACATTACAAGTATAAGTTAGATGCCTACCTGGTGAGATCCCAGGCGACCTGAGCCTCAGTGGCGAAAGTGACTAGCCCCACTCTCGTTGCAGTCATTCCGATGCTGAGATCGTTGACGTAATCCCGCATGAACTTCAAAATGAATTTCCAGTTGTCACAGGTCGTGTTTATTCCATTTCGAAATTCCGGGTCGTTGTCGCAGATGCTTCCGGAACCATCCACCACGAAGACCAGATCCATCGTGGCATTTCTGCAATCTGTACAGTTCATATGATTTTAGTATAGTGACATCTCGTAATCTATCACTTAGATGCAGAGCCTTTCAATTTATTTCTGCAGTATATTATAAAATTATCGTAAGGATATTATTAAACATTATGTTACTGCCATTACTTCCAATGTCCTTATATATTTGCTACCACTTGAATATACGAGTGTTTCGTTGAAAGCTGATGATTTAGACTTGAGCAAAGAGAACTGAAAGCTAATGATTTTCTTACCTTCAGAAAGTGAGGCCTCCGATTCGACTAGAAAAGATGACTGGATCACCACCAGTAAGAGTGATCCGACAAACTGCCACCGCCTCATCGTCTCTACTGTCAACAGAGAGAATGTACAGAACGTCATAGGCTATTCATCAGATCAAACGAACTATTTAATCATACAATTGACCGATATCCATTTCTGAATATATAGCCTACTTTACCGTTATTTTAATCCGTCAAGCACGCCACGTAATTAAGCATGCAAACTACATGCTAATTGATATTTCTATTTGTACGCACTGCGTTTAGAATTATTTATTTAGTGATAGAGCATGTCGATTCATTTCAATGCACTAAGAAAACAGCGTCAGTTGATGTAACAGCTGCCTTCTGTGAACCCATTTATCATAAGAAGAAGTTAAAATTTTCTTAAATTAAAAGAATTCGGCTTTCTATAGCAACGGAGCTAAACTGTTTGCTCTAGGAGCGTCAATTGAAATACTATGTGGCGGCAATAATATTTTGTTACTCACGTTTCAGCTCGATCGCCTGTTTTACGAAGCAAATAGTTATGCTCTTACGGCTTCTGCTGCACAAAAGCATCTACATTTTGACACTAAAACGTATTCTTACCAGAAGTCAGAAAAGACTTTGCAGTTAATAATTCCGTTCTCCGATTCCTCCTTATGCCGTCTTGTTAATGGTATTCAGTCCAACTTGATGCTTAATATACTGACTTTTCTTTGACTCGTATATACTTCTGTTACGTACTGTATCGAAATTGTATAATTGCCGCTTCTTCGTTATACCACCGCTGACTCGATTCGTTTGCACAATCAACTGAACGCTGCTTTTTATACTCTAATGGCACGCTTCACGCTTGGTTGCATCTGCGCCACGGCGTACCTCTGGCGTAACGGAGGCGGTTACGCAGGACTTAGCGTGGTATACCCCTTCGAATAAAGACCCTTTGACGTCATTGCCACAACAACAATGTGGATCATCTAGCAGAATGACCAATACGCATTCCCGTACAAAGAGATCGACGTATACGTTTCCTTTAATCACTGGGATGTCACAAAGAAGAGCCTTTCCGAAGAACCCACGAGAATTTTTAACGGCTTAGTCTTTGGTGACTGCAACTCAATGTGTTTCCGGTCAAAACGGTGACCACGAGTCTTGCGTCATGTGTGGATGTAAGAAAAAATCTATATTAAATGTCTCGATACATGCCTACATACATACATACGTACGTACATACATACACACACATACACACACACATACATACATACATACATACATACTTACATACACACATACATACACACATTCATCATACATGCTTACATACATGTATACATATATACATACATACATAAATACATACACACATACATACACACGGACATACACACATACATACATTCACGCATAAATACTTAGATACAAGCAGCACTATTTCGCAATAATAAGGTATACAAAGGGCGAATGTACGATTAAGAGAAGTATCGAGAAATTTGTGAGTAAACAGCTGCATACTCGCCCTACACCATTTTACCAAATCCAGATGTTTTGCACGACGAGTATGAATGGAAGGATGATCGATGAATGGATGGATGGATGAAGAGATGAATAGATGAACTGATAGATGAAAGGATCGACAGATTGGTGGACGAAGGTAATCGAATGAATGGTTCGTTCAATTGAATTGATGGATGGATGTATTGATGTACAGGTGATTGGATGGAGAGATAAATGGGTAAATGAAAAAGGGATGGATGGACGAAGATATGGATGAGTGAATGGATTTATAGATGGATGAAGAGATGGATGGATAGATGAAGGGACGTATAGATGAATAGATAGAGAGGTGAATGAATAAATGAATTCATGGGCGGATGGATGAATAATGGGACGGATGGATTGATGGATGAATGAGATGAATAGATGGATGGATGGATGGATGAATTGGATAAATGAAATGGATTGATGGATGGATGAAATAAAAAGATGGATGGATGAAGATATGAATGAGAATGGATGCATAGATGGATGAAGATAGATATGGATAGATGAAGGGATGTATAGATGAAGAGATGAATGAATAAATGAATTCATGGATGGATGGATGAATAAGGGATAGATGGACGAATTGGTGGATGAATGAAGGAATGGATGAATGAATGAATGGATGGATAGATGGATGATGGATGGATGGATGAATGGATGGATGGATAGATGTTGGCATGAATGGATAAGGGCTTTGTGAATGCATGAATGAAGTTAATTTAGACTGACATTATAGGACAATGTAAATAAACAGATTAAACGTTGTTTGAGCGCAAATAAATTGAGTTTTTTGTGAAGTCAGAGGCAGACTGATTTGAGGAGTTTTCAGATATATATAACAAACTATATCACTTAATATATTTAATATACAGAAATATTATATAGCCTAATGGAAATATTATGTATAGAAATATAAGATATACGTATATATAGAAATATTTATATATATAAAAAATATAATACATAAATATATAGAAATATAATATATTTTGAAATATTATATATGTAGAAACTATAATATATATGTATAATTACTGTATTACACAGGTTTATTATTAGACTGCTTCAATCCAAGCATGACGAATGAATGTCACGAGATTCGTTCCGCGTGACCGACCTTATGTCTTAATAGCTAAACTGCGGAAATGCTTCGGACCTAAGTTTAGCTCATAACAATGAATCTGAGATCTACGTGTGTGTGGGTATACGTTTGTTTTTCTCCCTCGAGATTGCCAGAGAAGTGTCAATTGATTTATATAGCCCAATCACACACCATGCCATATAATGCCATGTCATATACGACACGACATCATTTCATACCATACCATACCACACCATACCATGTCATACCATACCATATGACACCACGTCATTCCATACGATACGATACGATACGATACGATACGATACGATACGATACCACACCACACCACACCACACCACACCACAATCCACACCACACCACAGTTGCCTATCAACCTTCTTGGCGACCCGTTGAATAAGGTGTCTCCCTCCTTGGGTTGACTTTTGACCAGGCATCGGAACCGAAATTTATAATACAGAGCAGCCTGGCTATAATTTAATTACGACATCTTCGCGGACTTAATTTTCGATATAGCGCCGGTTATAAACTGGTTTCCGTGATATTTATGTAGAGTTTATTCATGATCTTTCACAAACGATCACGACATTAAAATCACAAAGACCTTAAATTTTACTACCTGGCAACATGCTTTGAGGATTACTTATCAAAACGTGGCTTTTGTGAGCGCTGAAAAATTCCGAAGATTTACATTACATTACATGAACTCCTCGGCCTCTCTTTGCATCTTTTCCGCAAGCGCTTAAAGACCATTCTGTTCGATTGTGGTTTCATTAGGTTAAGTCGGGAGAGTCTCTGATTAGTCTCTCTTTTTGTGGCGCAATATAAATCTGCAATTACAATGACAATTCCTGATGTAATGTACACGTGCTATTTGTAAGCAAGAAAGAGAGGCGTATTTGAGTGTATACGCAGATTGGTTGAGGATGAACTGAACGCTGAATAGCCCTTGCAGTAGGCCTAGCTTTCCACAGAAGAACCGTTATAATCACAAAGCTGAAATTCGTAAGAATGTAATAATATAGATAGATAGGCCTTTATATAAATGGGGTACACCTTTTTAATTCTACGACTTAAGCCGCTGACAGTCTATGTCAACAGACCCTCGCTTTTAGTACTTAAAGCTGTGTAACTTATAAAGAGTTGAATGTAAGCCATTTTCCAATTGAAACGTCAACATTGAAGCAACAGAATCCCGTTAAGAACTCTTTTCACGCACCACCGACGCTCTACAATGACTCCGCGCAGAAAGCTTTCAACTGTTTTCACCCACGCGCAAGGCTACACGGTGGGCGGAAAAAGTGGTCTAGATTGTTGAGCGCTTGAAAAATTCAGTTAATGCTCGTGAATTTATAAACAGAGCATGCTTGTCAATCTTTACGTCGTTAACTAATTGTGATTGTAATCGTAATCGTATGGCACATTTGTATAGCGCCACTTGCAATATATGACACGTAGGCCTATATGTGTGCTTGGTCTAGGTAGCCTGGATCTACGTAAGAATACTTATGCACCTAGGTTTTTAAAGAGTTTACAATAATTAGACTATTGATGTGAAATCAAGGATGCGAAATCTTAAATTAATTGTAGGCTTCAAATTTCTTCAACGTCGCGAAATAAGATCAACCACGGGAACCAGCGTATATAAGTATGTGCGTAAGTAAATAAGTAAGTATGTATGTAAGTAAGTATGTATGTATGTGTGCATGTATGTATATATATATATGTCTGCGTGTCTGTATGTTTGCATGTGTGTATATATTATGTATACAGAAACCTTACAATTGAGAAGGCTATATTTTTAATTATACTTCAATGCAAATTTTTTTATGTCTTCAACTTGATGAATGTCATGCCGAAATCGTGCATCATAATCAAGTTTCTTGTCAACCCTGTCATCTTTCTCGATATTTATGTAGAGTTTATTCATGATCTTTCACAAACGATCACGACATTAAAATCACAAAGACCTTAAATTTTACTACCTGGCAACATGCTTTGATGATTAATTATCAAAACGTGTTGTTGTGGACGTGTGAGTTTATAAGCGTCGGCGTGTTTACGACCGAGAGTAATCACGACAGTCCATTTATATAACAATCGTCGCAGTTTGTCATCTCTAAGTTTACAACACAGATTTGTCTATTCTGCTGGTAACGATCCAAAGATTAATGCCTCAGTCATGAAACCGCAACAATGTGCATTGTTCGAATCTAAGTCTGCAGGTCACAGTTACCACCCGAGTAAAAATCTATAGGTAACGAGATGAGCTGATAGACAATGCAGTGTTAACGGAAATTCACGCCTCGGCGAGCAATTGAAATAGATTCATGGTGCTTCTTAGAAGCGTGGATCCGCTCTGTCTAACTGTCCCTCTGCGTCGCTACTGTCAGCTATTGTCAACCGCGCAGATACAAAAATCACTTAGCTAGTGGCTATTTACGTCAGGCTATTTCCGATTTTTTGTACGAAGCATAAAAGGTAGCAGAGTCCAGAGAGAGAAAGAGAGAGGCAGACAGACAGACAGATAGAGACAGAGACAGAGACATAGCAATACACAGAGGACAGAGATAGACAGAGAGTCTGAGAGGGCGGGGTGATTCGTGAGTGACGGTCAGACTTAGAATGGGACATGTGCAATGAATAGGTTGGTATTTGCTTATGCCTACATTCACGTCCAACGCAAGTCTAACGCTTGCGCACAACGTCGACAGCATTCGATATTATTACACTGTGTAACGATCTCCCACGTTTTTGGGCTATGGGAGATAGGCATTGATCACGTGCCAGGCTACTTTATATTCAGTTTTAATTCCTCCAATCAACGTCCTCCACTTCACAGCTTACAGTCTCGAGCCACGGCGTAATTTAAGTGAAGACATCCATAAGCTTAATTCAGATAAAGAAAATGATTCTTCGTGATTATGAGTAAACGCAGAAGCTTGATTTTGATTTTTTTAAATGAATGAGCTTCATTTACACCCAAAAATGCATAATCTTCATTTACACGAAGAAATTCATAAGTTTCATTTGTACGAAGAAACGCATGAGCTTAATTTACACGAAGAAAAGCATGACCTTAATTTAAACCCAAAAATGCATAAGCTTAATTTACACGAAGAAAGTCATAAGATTTATTTGCACGAAGAAAATGTAATGCATGAGCTTAATTTACACGAAGAAATGCACAAACTTAATGTACACAAAGAAATGCATAAGCTTAGCGTATACATAAAGAAATGCATACGCTTAACTTACACGAAGAAATGCACTTGCCTGATTTACACGAAGAAATGCATAAGCTTAGACTTAGTCTGCATGAGGCTCTGCGAACCGACATACGAAATTGAACCACGTAAGTACCATCAGAACCCAGCATGGTATTACATCACAACGAAGACTCAAGTCGATTTGTTGAGCTAAATTAGAACAGGACGAAACTGGTAAAGGATGTTTGCTTTACTTCCCAATAAACTTAATTAGGGTAGGTCAGAACAGTCAAGCAATCCTAGTCAAGTAAATTAGGGCAGTCATAATACAGCCAAGCAATTCAAGATAACTCAATAAAGACGACTGCTTCGCACATATCGCGCGTCGGAGTCCAATGCGCATCAACTGATGGCACGCCAAATACCAGGCTGTAATCAGGCCAACATCCAGAAGATCAGACCACCAAGGCTATCATGGTGGATTAAATTGGACCACCAAGGCTATGGCGTATATGCAATTGAATATGACCGTGCTTTCGTCAGATTGTCGGCGCTAAAGTGCAATCGCTGAGGCTTTAGAATCAACGTTCCCTCCAAGGCAAAGATGCAAGTGTGCAAACCTTGTCATCTGCTGAGCGGTGACTGCAAGAGACATGGGAAACAATTTTTCATTTAAACGATGACCGCGTGATTCAGATGAACGTGCTTAATTTGCTAGTGTTTTAAAGCACTATATAGTACAGTAACATATGTAATTGAACATTTATATAGCGCCCTTCAAGATATCTACTCAGAGGCGCTCTGATGTTAAATGTCATTACGAACGAATATATTACATCAGTTAGCAAAACGATGCTGCAAGAGTCACCCAGTGGCGGCCCACGCACACACGAGGAACCGACCAACGGATTTCCATCTGCAGCTGAATTATGGCATGGATGTTCAGAGTCTCTGGACCAAGTGTACTGTGCAGTGCGACTATGATGTTGCAATGTGCGACTTAATTTGTATTTAAATTTGAACTTTAAAAAAGGAATTACTTTAACCTGATTTTAAAGCGTTAAAAAGTTTCCTACATGATGACGTTCACTGCGCGGGCGTCATAGGTGCTTGCGCCGGCGTGCGAGAGTGACTATACCGCTGTGCGACTTAATTTGTATTCAAATTTTAACTCCAAAAATGGCTAATTTTACCTGATTTTAAAGCATTAAAAATTTCCCACTTATGAGGTCCACTGCATGAGCGTCACAGGTGCTTGCGAGGGCGTTCGATTGCCAGCCATCAACGCAGCGCAGAGGGCACATTGTTTGGAGTGCGATTTCAGGTTCAATAGCTTAGCGGTGACGACTAGTGACGCTGGCAAACAGCGACACCTAGCGTATTGACGATCAGTTAGAAGCTCCAATTTGTGCCTGCCGAAGAGAAGACCATCACTGTAAGTTAATTCAGAGAGGTAATCACGGTTTGGAGTGTTAGCGACTTTATTTCTCAGCCTCGGCATATGGTCAGTCCCCTATCTCACCCGTAAGTGTATCATGGTCAGTATACTCGTTTTAAAGATGCGTTCGCTAGGAGCGCAGAAAGAGCAGATAGCGCAAAAACCAAATTTCTTAAACGCTACTAAAATGTAAATGTATATGTAAATCTTCGAAGTTTCTCAGCGCCACGCAAAAGCCGCGTCAGGGACACTAGCTTATTCACCGTCGCTATATCAAATCAAGTCCGCAATAGCCAAGCTGCTCTGTCCGTTCCGGTACCAGGTCAGAATCCGGAAAGGTCAAGCCGAGGAGCGTCAGAACATCAGCTTATTCACGAGAAATTTCCGAAGACGTGAGACCTTAATTTTGACTTCAATTTCGGAAAGCCCGCAGGGTGACAGACGGAAGAGCTTTTGGGTGAGATGGAGGAACTGAGAATTTGCGGAATTTTAGGGAATTATCGATTACAGATGCAAAAAGCTTCGAATGATTGAAATTGCGGCAAACCAATCGTCGAAATTTCTCGGTTCGGTTCGAAATCATCGGTCTCGTAAAAAACTGTTTGATGGCATTGCTTCTTGATTTCAATGCACTGAGTTGTTAATTTAAGACGAGGCTCACAATGATTTTCAATCAGGTAATAACAAAGACTCGATGCACGAAAATGAGCCAGACAGCCACGGGTCATTTTTACATATACAATTCTCATCGTTCATTAATAATAATAATAATAATAATAATAATAATAATAATAATAATAATAATAATACATATATAGTTTCAGATGAGGGATTTTACTTATATAAAATAAAAATAATAAATAATAATAATAATATAATATATATAATAATAATAATAATAATAATAATCTTTTCTTCATATACAAACGCACTACATTTACATATATATATATATACAAAGCATATACTCGAACTCGGCACCTCTCGCTCTCCATGCTCCATGCCAGCGTGTTATCCATGCGCTATCGGGCATATATACATATATATGCATATCTATGCAGACAGATATATACATATATATTTACTTAAATTGCATTATGATTAGATATATATTCCTTCCTATGCAATTCACTTCTTTAGATACTTGAGACCTTTCTTGGAAGAAGACCCTGATGGAATCTCTTGCATTGATTGGAATACCATATATCTTCGCGTCGATAGCTGATTGCCGGCCATTAGGATAATAGCTCCGATTTGGCATCGAACGAGAAAATGAACTGAGCTTCACATCCTCCGTCTGTATTCATTCATTCGTTCGGTGGTTCATTTATATAGCGCCTCTCCAAGATGACTATTCAGAGGCGCTCGTCATGTAACCAATACAGTTGACGGATTTCTGGACATGAGTGTTCGCTCGGGACTCCATCGATTGCGTCATGAGTGGCAAAAATATCCATCAGATACTTGTGATAAAAGCCATACACTCACAGAGGTTTATGTATAAATGCCTCGTAGTTCTCCAATACGTCGGAAGTTTAAAGACGCCTACAGAATCATCAAGCTGCTTTAATACAATATAGTACAACAGTATGCAACCATAAAACTCTACCTCAAGAGTCGGTGCTAAGTCGGGAGTGCGACAGAGTAGATGATATTGAAAGGGCGATATATAAATCTCTTAAATGAATGAATCAATACAACTGCATTTGATACAATAAAATACAACTTTTTTTTTTATTGCCCTCCTTCCAGAGTTCAGGAGTGCACACACGAACATACAACAGAACAATGGTGGCTCTAAGCGAACGTTACTGAAGGATTTGCTCAAGGTCTTTACACAGTGAAATTTCTACATTTACAGCATGTAACTCTAATTCTGCGCATGCATGCTTGTACAGCGAGAAAGATCGGAGACAAACCGAAACGGTATTTGAATATGGTTGGACACGGTGGCCAATTTGTTAGAAAGCTCATCCTGTATCGGAGTTGAGTCTCCACCGCGAAAACCACTGTGTAAAGATGGAGACATGAGCGGAAAATTACCTAGAAGTATGTGAGACGAGGAACGATAAGAAATTCGATGTGGCGGCGGTCATTAGGATCAAAGGCTGCAATCATTGAAAATCGTTTCCGATGTCTTTGCGACGCGAGGACGGTTAGCAACTAGAGACCAATCCGTATTTCAAATTACTATTATCATTTGATTTCATTTTCAACTGCATTTCATGTGAAGAAGCACCTATCCATATTTCAAATTAACATTATCATTTGATTTCATTTTCAACTGCATTTCATGTGAAGAAGCACCTATCCAAAGTATCCATATTTCAAATTAACTTTATCTATTGATTTCATTTTCAACTGCATTTCACGTGAAGAAGCACCTATCCATATTTCAAATTAACATTACCATTTGATTTCATTTTCAACTGCATTTCATGTGAAGAAACACCTATCCATATTTCAAATTAACATTATCCTTTGATTTCATTTTCAACTGCATTTCATGTGAAGAAGCACCTATCCATATTTCAAATTAACATTATCCTTTGATTTCATTTTCAACTGCATTTCATGTGAAGAAGATGGTTACCTCGACTTCGCTTTTGCGGGCTCTGTAGAAATCCCGAGTTTACGATTACGGTTCATTTTGTTGTTCGCATATACTTTAGCACAGGTCGCGTAATGACCTTTTCTTGTTTTCTGGTAATTAATTGCCTTCTAATCAAATCTAACACAACCGAACCCAAATTAATCCAATCCAATCCAATCTAGTCTAATCCAATCCCAATCTAATATAATATAATCTAATCTAATCTAAGCTAAGCTAGTCTAATCTAATCTAATCTAATCTAATCTAATCTAATCTAATCTAATCTAATCTAATCTAATGACTTCGGTTGCACCGTTGTTTTACCGACGTTCGTTTGAAGTGACACCGTGGTCAGAAAATCTAATCCCTGAAAACACTCGATCGGTTTGATAGATGGGAGTGGCGCTGAGCCGTTGCTACATTCAGAGTCCTTGAACAGCGGTCAAAATGCGAGCGACGTCTGCTGTTACTTCTGATCCTTGGTGTCATCTTTCACAATTTCTCTCTCTCGTCTAGAACGAATTATCTTCTATTCGTGACGTCCTAGGATCTCCTCACTTCATGATGATGGATGCTGCACTGCCTGAAATGAGAGAAGCGTTCTCATATGTAAAAGTCCACAAACGCACATACACACACATATATATTTATCGTAATATATATATAATATATATATATATATTATACTGTATATTATTGTTGTCTTAAACATATCGATATACATATAAAAAATATAGTTACTGAATACATAATTCGTATGTCGACAAATACATATTTGTGTGGTCATAGATACTATCATTATTATTATTATTATTATTATATTATTATTATTATTACTATTATTATTATTATTATTATTATTATTATTATTATTATTATTATTATTATTATTATTATTATTATTATTATTATTATTATTATTATTATTATTATTATTATTATTATTATTATTATTATTAATAATCTAATCTAATTATTAATTTCTCCCCACACATTAACACCTTGTTTAAACTCTGCATTACCATACATCTTGAGCCCTTTTACAAGCCCTGGTACAGCCACAGGTTTCTAATGAAATACACAAACCGAAGTTCAGCCTAAAGCAGGTAAGCTTACCGCAGGAAGCGACAGCGTTGCAGCTGCGAGACCTTGAAGTAGATGTCGCTTATTTCTCTTGAATCACCAGACTGCTGGACAGACAACAGTCCTAAGGCTGCCCGGTTTGCGGTCTCACCTGCTCCTTTTATTATTACTATTATTATTATTATTATTATTATTATTATTATTATTATTATTATTATTATTATTATGTTATTATTATTATTATTATTATTATCATCATCATCATCATCATCATCATCATCATCATCATCATCATCATCATCATCATCATCATCATCATCATCATCATCATCATCATCATCATCAATTGGTCCAGATGTCACGAAATCCTTTGGAACAAAATGATGTCTCTGCATATATCCAACTGTACATGTATATTAACGAATAAATGAATGAATAAATTGATAATTCCCTGAACTCCATAGATGCGTTCCCTATACGGTAGTTTGAATGCAGATATATTGAAACTTCCCACACAGTCGGACTACGAGGGAACCGCGAACAAAGCCGAGACGAAAGAAGAGCTGCTGACTGTACAAGAGAGAGAATATATAATTATGACAAAGAGCCAGACACTTCGGTCTGGAATTGCTGTCGACATGTTGACAGGACTAGGTTCAGAGGTCACCAGTGACCTCTGACCAACGACGAACCAAAGAGGCCAAGAAACGAAGGACAAAATGAATGGACATCTCCGACTATAAACCAAACTGACGACCACATATGCCGCCTGATCAATGCGAAACTAAATCCCATATATATATACATATATATATATTTACTTTTTCCAAGAAAAATCCTATATATACCGATACATATTTGTATTAAATCAAATAAAGGCCGAAGTATTTACATAATATTAATATGATATGATGATGATGATGATGATGATGATGGTGATGATGATGATGATGATGATGATGATGATGATGATGATGATGATGATGATGATGATAATAATAATAATAATAATAATAATAATAATAATAATAATAATAATAATAATCTCGCAATAATAGTAATAATGTTAATAATAATCCTAATAATAAGCTTACCTTATTATTACTGCCAGCTTTAGACAAGATTGCAACACGGTAGCGGATTGGTTGTAACGCGATTGGTACGGGTTCGAGTCTCCTCTGAGAAGGTTACTGTGTGAGGACATTGAGCAAATCCTTCACTCACAGTTGCTCAGTGCCATCGATTGATGCTTAATCATCAAATAACGGCGCTTAATAAATGCACGATTATAAAGTCGTAGACGTTCGAGATTATATTCTCTTCTCTCCAGATTGATAATATTCTTTGGTATTAAAAATTAGTATGTATGCGTCCGTATGAATCTCATTGTGCCACTAGCAGAAACTCGTGGTCAACTATGATATCGTTCCTCTGGTACAGTAGATGTCTCCGGAAAGCCTGCTCTTTGCAACTGACACTACATTTACAGTTATTATATTTGCACAAATATGATCGATTAGACTCACCATTTGCAATTGTAAAGGTCGCTTAAATGTGGCTTATGTGAAAAACAATGAAACCTATTTGCTTGTTAATAAGCTGGTGCTCAGAGCTTGGGTTTTAAGTGGTGCTTTAGAAATTTGAAGTTCACGATGCTTTTGTGGATGTGGAAATAGAGGCAGGCAGCCTCCGATGTTTCATTCACCGGTTGATAATTAATAGACATGCATGATTAAAGCTTCGTTCGACGCTGTTAGATGTGGAAGGATGGAGGGAAAGATGGATGGAAGGGAGACAGGAAGGAAGGATGGATGGATGGATGAAAGAAATGATGGATGGAAAGATGGAAGGATAGATGGATGGAAAGATAGAAGGATGGATGAAAAGAAGGATGGTGGAAAGAGACAAGGAAGGAAGGAAGGATAGATGGAAGAAAGGATGGATGGAAGGATGGAAGGAAGGAAGGAAGGAAGGATGGAGGGAAGGAAGGAAGATAGATGAATGGATGGATGGATGGATGGATGAATGGATGGATGAATGGATGAATGGATGGATGAATGGATGGATGGATGGATGGATGGATGGATGGATGGATGGATGGATGGATGGATATGGAAGGATCGAGGATGGATGGATGGATGGATGGATGGATGATGGATGGATGGATGGATGGATGGATGGATAGATAGATAGATGGATGGATGGATAGGATGGAGATGGATGGATAGATAGATGGATAGGAAGATAGATAGATATGGATGATGGATGGATGGATGGAGATGGATGATATGGATGGATGGATGGATGGATGGATGGATGGATGATAGATGGATGGATAGATGGATGGATGGATGGATGGATGGATAGGATGGATGGATCGATCGGATCGATGGATGGATGGATGTATCGGATGGACGGACGGACGGACGGATGGACGGATGGATGGATGGATGGAAAATGGATCAAAAGAAGGATGGAAGTAAGGAAGAAAGGAAGGAAGGATGGATGGAAGGAAGAAAGGAAGAAAGAAAGGAAGAGAGAAAGAAAGAAAGGAAGTAAGTAAGGAAGGGGTGCATGCTCCATGCGCAGTCACTCATCCGACGATAATGATCAGATGAAGAAGCGCCGGCCTATAGTCTGGATCCGCCGCGTGAGGAGAGTCTTTCTCTCGTTCGTCGTGCGCCGTGTTGCAGCGCATTCCATTCGAATAGAAGAAGTCGCTCATCCGAGATATTAATCGACGGCCACTGACCACACTGACCAGATTGTACAACGGAAGAGGCGCAACGGTAAACTTCGTTGTAGATCAGTGCACAGTCGGGCTTTGTGTGTTGAAGACAGTAATAGACGATTAAACGGGGGAGACTGGTGTTGCCGCTAACGATGTCGTCAATACAGTTATCCATCCTACTACTCTTCGTTTTCCTTGTTAGAACGGGTAAGGACGTCTGAATACTATGCGTACGTTAAGTGTATCTTGGTTTATACGGCATGTGGAGCAGTTTCCAGGAAGAGCGGATGTGCATTAGAGATGTAATCCTGAGTTACTGAAAGGCAGGTCTGGGTGGACCAGCTACTAATGATGCACATAGAATGATCATAGTCAAGATTATAGAGCGAGTTCTGAAAGAGGCGTTGTATTGTAACAGAAGTGTTATATTGCAATAGAGGTGTTATATTGTTATTGTAATTGCATATTTATATAGCGCCTCTCGTATTCAGTCTTGTCTTGCATCACAGTTCCTGAACTAACCTGACTATTCTTACCTTACCTCACATGATATTGCATTAAATAAGGTAAGATGGGTGTTCTACTTTAGCCAACCAGATTATGTCATACCTTATCCCAATATCCAGCTTTCATACGTATAGGTGATTGCTACAGCATATATAGGTTCTACCCTCAGAACTAATAAACGAGGTATTATTTCTGTTAACCTTACCCTAACTTTCCTTACCCTGACATACCTTACCAGTTACCATACCTCAACTGACCTTACCTTACCTATCCGAGATTGCTGTGGCGCCTTTTTCTTTCAAACCTATCTGGACTCGAATCTTCCTAACCGGACACAGATCTTCCCAACCGTATTGGGTGGGATCTTCCTTTGACCAACTCATTACAAACCTTAAACGCCACAGCGCTCGTGAATAAGCTGAAGCCCTCGCTTAGCATTAGAGTAGCGCTTTAAATATCTGGAGTTTACAATTACGATCTATCCGTTTCATTGGACTGGCAGCCATATGAATTTTGTTTCTTTTTTTGTAATATTTTCCTCTGAAGCGGACGACAGTTTGACGTTTTGCGTCCATTAGTCGGCCTTCTAGACAGATGCACTCCGCGAATTAGAACACGTCAGCTAAGCGTCCAAATGTATCCTCAATCACATGAGATGGAAACGCTCTCGTTGAGATATTCGTGAACAATACTGTGTATGCTCTATAGTTGATATTATAGCAACGATCAGAAATGATAAAACGAGATTTATATCATTTGCCTGGACTACTGATTTAAGAGTGACGAAAGTGGCATTGCAAGTCAGCGAGTAGGTATGTCGGTTGGCGAGTCGAACAGTTGCCATTGAGTCACTTAGTGAGTGAGTAGGTGAGTGGGCGAGTGAGTGAATGGATGGGTGAGTGAGTGAGTGAGAGAGTGAGCGAGTGACTAATAATTAGTCATTCACTCAATCAATTAGTGATTGAGTGAGTGAATGATTGATCGAGTCAGCAAGTGAGTGAATGAGGGAGTGAATATATGAGTGATTTATTGACTGAGTGAGCAGGTGAGCGTGTGAGCGACTGAGTAAGTAAGCTGATGAGTGTGTCAGTCGGCGGGTAAGTAAACGAGTGAATGAGTAAGTAAGTCTTACAGTTTTAGCTTTCATTGTCCAGTCATCCGTTTTATATCCTTCTGTGTATGCTTATTCGTCTGTCCGTCAGTCCGTATAACAATCCTCATTGTCTGTTCAGAAAAGTCAGTAAGTCGGTCAGATATCTTTGAATATTTTTCGTCCGTTAGTGTGTCCATCCGTCTGTCCATCCATTTGTCCATTTGACAGTTTTATTTGTCCATTAATATGTACATCTATTCGTCAAATGTTTCCATCATTAAAATATAGCGAGCGATATCTAGCAACGACTAGAACGGCATTGTCGACTGCAGCAGCATCATTATTCCCATTAAGGCATTGTTGAACCGTTCATTGCGCAATTTTATAGCGCTATGCCCGTCCATAGATATGTTCCTCAAGCGCAATGAAATAACAAATGTTTGACTGCTTCAGATTTTTCTAACAGATGATTCATTTTAAAGTAGACACAGACAAGGGCATCCACAGGGGCAAGGGGAAATATGACCCTCTGGATTTTGCACATATTTTGCCAAAATAAAATCTTTTGATTATAATGATTGTTACTACACGATTTTCAATGTGAAAAGCACTTCATAATTTATGTGAGTTCTTGACTATGTCCGAAAGGAAGACCAAGCCTTCGTTGTTGATAAGGCCATGGTTTCGAAGGCCAAAGGGACAAAGAGATAATTATGTGGAGGATAGTTCGCTGTATTTGTCAAAAAGATCAGGTAATTATAGACAACGACTTTCCTATATGGCAACCACGGCATCAGCATTCCTCCTCAAGCAAGCTGCCTAACAACCTGCCACATGAGCTTCTCAGCCTCTCTTTGCCTCTTATCCGCAAGCGCTTGAAGACCATTCTGCTCGATCATGGTTTCATTGTGTTAGGTCGGGAGCGCCTCTTATGATTCTCTCTTCAAGTGGCGCTATATAAATTTACAAATATCGTTTCCAAAATGGGTGCAATAGAAAAGTAATTGTTTTGTTATGTTGCAGGCGAAGGCATTCGATGTTCCATCTGCGATTCGAAGATAACGGGATATTCGTGTCTATCCAGCCCTCCTGCTCCGGAGCAATGCGTCGGATTCTCCAACTGTATCGTTCTCGCCAAATATCGGACTAATGGTAATCTTAGCATATCTCCAGTAATCAATCTTAGCATGTCTCCCCTAGTCTTAGCATATCTCCAGTAATCAATCTTAGCATGTCTCCCGTAGTCTTAGCATATCTCCAGTAATCATGCATCTTAGCAAATCTCTAGAAATCTTATCAAATCTCCAGAAATCTTGGCATATCTCTAGTAATCTTAGCATATCTCTAGTAATCTTGGCATATCTTCTTATACTATAATTCTTAAAGTTTGTCCTTCCGTATGTATGTATGTATGTTTGCAATGCATCGCTGTCCGGCTAAAGGCTCCGAAACGGAACGGTTTAGCGAGTTGAAAAAATTTACAAAGCATTATTACGCAACGTCTAGGTCAACGCGACTATTTTCAGTTCGCAATTTTATTTAAACGCCGATATATGGCCATTTTAAATTTAACTTTTCAGCGAGCTTATTTCAATACCGCCCATAGTAAGGCCATTTGTTCACGTCACGCATGCTTAATAAGCAATCTTACGTCACACGGAGCATCTAGCAACCAATCAGAAGTCGCCACGGGCGAATTTCTAGGTCAGCGCAACCATTTACAGATTTGGTGACCTAATTACACTAAGCTCACATTTTTTGCAACCACGGCCATTGCCGATTTTCTAGGTCAAAGCAACTCGAAACTTACTTTAGCTATTCGAATTTCTATCTCATCCCAATTACTTTCAGCTCATAATTTGCTTTTAATTCCGATTTATGGACATTATAAGCATGCCCATTTGTCCACGTCACTAAAATTAATATGCAATCTTAAATTACGTCACGCGGCTAAATATGCAATCTTACGTCACGCTGGCCAACGGCAAATAATACGCCTATTATAATTTAGAAATAACCCGTGTAGTACGGGGAACAAAATAATACGCCTATTTCAGGTAGAGATAAACCGTAAAGAACGGGGAACAAAATAATAACATTGCCTATAATTATAAGGTAGAGATAACCCGTGCAGTACACGGGCAAAGCAACTATGTTCACCTCTAAATATCGTTTCCATTCAAAATATATGGACATTTTTTAAATATTTGAAGCCCATCAGCAAATATAGTAAGTAAGTAGCCTTTATTTGCAGCCGTTAAAAATTACGCCTGGGGAAAACCCGGGCGAACGCCGGGTAAAAATTGCTAGTATCTCCATAAATCTTAGCATCATTTCAGTTATTTTAGAACATCTCTAGTAATCTTAGCATATCTCCAGTAACCTTATAGCGTTTCTCCAGAAATCTTAGCATATCTCCAGCAATTTTAACATATCTCTTATCAATTTATCTGGTGATCTGGTGGATAGCGTGTTGAACTACCAATCAAACGGTCTGCCGTTCAAAACCCCGCAAAGGCACAAAGATAATTCAAGAACTCTATTCTGCTTGGAACAATTAGCGACCTCAGCCATAAAACGAGTACATCGTTCGTATTCTATCAGGCGACGAGGGAAAGGAATGGCCGCCTTTATATGCCGGGGTTAAGAAAAATGAAGGCGCTATCATATCATACCATGACTGCCTCCTGTGATAAGCTTAATGAACTGCTCTTTATTCAATTCTTTTTTATTTATTTGCCTCATTTAAAAAGCGAGTAATATCATAAAATCTCTATCGAATCCGGCTTTGCACAAGTGAAAAGCCGACTCGGAGGAGACAATTCAGACCATTTACGCACGTTTAAATACAAATGCCTTTTCAAAGCACACAAGGGGTAATATCGTCCTTACACGATTCAAGTCCATCTATTTTCCAAAGAAAGTGGAACCACATTGATTGTCGGTTTTCCAGACCTACCTCCACATTCAACAATCTCTCCTCCTATTGTCTGGCTCTCTTTAATTGCGGACAGACGATTTAGCACGCCATCAGCTTATGTCTGTCAGTTGGTGTATCTGTCTTTCTGTCTATAAGTCTATGATGTGTATCATTCTTTGTTTTCTTGCTTTACTGTGTGTCTGTCGTATATTTTTTATATCTTCCTTTTTATCGTCTGTCAGACACAATTAGTGGCTGACTGTCAGACAATCGGACATGTATGACTGCGTGTTCGCTGGCTTGGGAGAACTTTGTCCAGCCTATTATAGTTTTTGCCTTTCGTGTTCATTGCTTTTTATCCATAGGTTTTCCTCGCGTGTCACCCTGTGCACGAATTTTTATAGAAACGTTTATTCTCTTAACTATCTATTGAAGCTACAGGGAAAACTGCACACACGCAAACACCAACACACACACATACACACACACATACACCACACCAAAACACACATATACACACGCAATTAATAAAAACAATTATTATTATTCTTTAATGAAGCACCTGACAAACGTTGTACATGCACAGGTTATGATGATTAAACAATTAACAAGAACGCAAATTACAGAAGACAAATCAACAAAGTTGCAGCCATGCAAGACGCAAGCTCATTGTACTTTTGCTGCCACCTAGGGAATGAAGGCATGAGCTTAACCTACGTTGCCGTACCGGAATCGAACCCGGTTCGTGAGCACTTCAGGCAAGAGTGTTATTCTTTATGCCATTCCCTCTCCCCTAGCATACGCATGTGCAAGTACATTATACATATATATGCGCGTGTATCTCTCAGTGTGCCACTACTGCCACACAGTATGTCTGACTGACTGACTGACTGTGTCTGTTCGTCCGTTTGTCACAAAACGAAAACAGGAAGCAGGCGTTTCGCCGGAGACGTGTAACAGACACTTGAAAATGAATTACTGAAATGGAAATGGCTTATTACTATGGATCCTCTTCTCCACTTTGAAATTCGGGAATTATCCGACTAGGCAAGTCTCCAGTGGCATAGAAAGGCATTGCCTAGGTCTCGCCTTCAGGTCTTGCCTAGAGGTCTTGAGGCGGCGGCAAAATAACTTGCCATAAAAATCCAACAGGATAAACAGTGTTGGAAATAGAATGCGCCAATTTATGCGGCGATTAGAGAATTGAGTGAACATTGCACGTTTTTACAAAATAAGACGCGACATATAACGGCAGAGCAGACAACACGGCGTTCAGGAAAAATGACCGAGTGTCGAGAAAACAGAAGACTCAAGATAATAATATACAGCAATTTGAGGAAGTTGAAAAAATTGCCAATGCATTTGAGACGTCCAACTCTGAAGTACAGGAGTCCGAGGTAATAGTACATAATAGTTTATGGCTGAGTAGTCTCATATATTATCGACCCAGACAATTGCCTTAAGGTTTCTGTTTTTCTCCGACACAGTGTAGATTCTGCGAGAAAATTATGCTCCAGCACCTCGATTAAAGACTTAGGGCGCTATTTTTTAGTGGTTAATCCATATATATTTAACCCTATAAATACATACATCCGTGAATACATGTAGACATACGCACAAACATGCATATATATGCACACATTCATACATATATACATGGATACACACATACGTATACATATGCATACAAACAGACATACATAAAAATGTACATACTTACATACAAGCACGCATATTTACATACATACTGCAGGCATACATGCATGCATGCATACATACATACATATATAGGCTACATACAGAGTTGCATGCATGCATACATATACACATACATACTTAAGTGCATATACATATATACATACTATATATACGTACATTATATACGTACGTACATACTTCATACCTCTTTATATACATAATTATATACACGCGTGCATGCAGTCATTCATACATGTATATACAATGCAATCCGTCCACAATAGAAAATCACACAAATCAAGCGTTGCATAAGTTAGCATTCGCTGGAAGCCTGGAACGTATAGAAATCCGTCTTAAATGACCGTTCATCACCACCACCAGTTCTGCCATCGAAAAAAGCCATCCATTCCACTCTCAGAGGCAATGCCTCATAACTGGTTTCCGTCAAGCGAAGAAGATCATCGCTAATCAGATTAGCCTAAAGCATGATCTATGTGGTGAAGAAAAACGTCTTCGCGTGTCTCAGTCTATCTCAGTAACAACAGTTTTTTCAGTCATAAGGAACGTCATCTGGCCAGTGTTTTGCTGTTCAGTTTCAACCAGCGCAATTGTTAGCGAACTGTTGAAGGATTAAAAACTGTCAACGCAAGCCAGCAACATACTGCAAAGTAAAGCTCACATACTAAGTCCAATGTGAACGTAAGAGGGAGAGAGACGGAAAGAGAGAGACAGAGACAGACAGAGATATAGTGACAGAAGGAGAGAGACATGTGATAGGAGAGATAGCTAGATAGCTAGATAGCTAGATAGCTAGAAAGATAGATAGATAGATAGATAGATAGATAGATAGATAGATAGATAGATAGATAGATGGATGGATGGATGGATGGATGGATGGATGGATGGATGGATGGATGGATGGATGGATGGATGGATGGATGGATGGATGGATGGATGGATGGATGGATGGATGGATGGATGGATGGATGGATGGGTGGGTGGGTGGGTGGGTGGGTGGGTGGGTGGGTGGGTGGGTGGGTGGGTGGGTGGGTGGGTGGGTGGATGGATGGATGGATGGATGGATGGATGGATGGATGGATGGATGGATGGATGGATGGATGATGGATGGATGGATGGATGGATGGATGGATGATGGATGGATGGATGGATGGATGGATGGATGGATGGATGGATGGATGGATGGATAGATAGATAGATAGATAGATAGATAGATAGATAGATAGATAGATAGATAGATAGATAGATAGATAGATAGATAGATAGATAGATAGATAGATAGACAAACAGACAGACAGACAGACAGACAGATAGACAAACACACAGACAGACAGATAGATAGATAGATACATACATACAGACAAACAGACAGAGAAAGAGGGGAGAGATCACCAAGGTGTAAAGGCTATCAATAAATTATTCTTCTCTCCTATGCTGCTACAACGCGTGTCAAAACATTTGTGTCGAGAAACAATTAAACGGGGAAGCTGTCGGATTAATATTACAACGAGAAACAGCGACACATTTTGTCTCAGTTCTGGTGCACGCGAGAATTTGTAGGGCGTTTAAGAGCTATAGAGGCTCCTGACTCCATCGAAAGATACTAAGGGCGAACACTTTGCATAATAACTCATAATTCGCTGGGGCATAATTTTGCCATTTGAAGCACTATGTTTCTTACTGTTGATATAGCGATGCGAATTGCTACTCTATAAGTAAACTGTACTTTATGTGCTGCTAAAAATCCGGAAAACGAGGAAAAGGTCAATTCGTTTCCGTGTAGCAAAAACTGAGCTGCGAGTATATAATATCATGTTGAAGAAAATCGTTTCCAAGAAGCTGTTTCGACCGGTTTATCAGCTAATGATTCCTGGCGTTGCAAAACTCGACAATTAAAGTTGCCCGAAGACATTCGAGCGAATCATTAAGTTGGCACAAGGCGTTTGATTCAATCCGCCGTCCTAATTCCAAACAGAATTCAGACTGCCGATTGCTTAATGGAACAGTTCCACCGGCGGAACATCCGGTCTTAGAACTATTGCCGAGCCGTAGCAGATTCATTTGTAGCGTGCGATAAACTGTTACGGGGTTAATTCGTTCGATGTCTGTGCGAGTGGTCATGTGCTCGGACGCAAACGGACTGAGCTCGAATCTTATCTATTGTATTGCAGACTGTCTGTTATGTTAGTAGTTAATATTTATGTCTTCTGTCATTTGTGTTCTTGTGAATTGTTTCAATTGCATAACTGTACACTGTAACCGGTTGCGGTTTGTCAACCGGATTGTTTCAATAAAGAACATTATAATAAATACAATCTAATGACTTTTATAGCTAACATTATCTAATCTAATGGCTTCTGTAGCTAATCTAATCTAATCTAATGACTTCTATGGCTAATCTAGTCTAAGCCAATGGCTTATGTAGCGCAGTTATCATAATGTTCAAGAAATCAGTCGATGATCGCTAGGAGAGAGATCGCAATAGCAAATCATAATTCATAGGAAAACGAGTTCAAGTAAGGTCAGGTCAGTTAACTCCAGGATTCAGGTAAGGTAAGGTAAGTTCATGCAAGGTCACGACTAGTCGGGTAACATTTGTTAGGTCAGGCCTAGTATAGTCTACTCAGTAGAGATGAGATCTTGTCAGGTACTTCAGGTCATGTAATGTCAACACAAGTCACGTAAAGAACTTGTTTTATTAGGCCTATGAGCTTAACTTTGCTTCCACTGAACATAAGGACTTTCGGCTGAATCACACACGTGAAAACAGCAACCAAACAACCTTTCCGCACGGAATCCATATCGACTGCGAATCAGCGCCCCTCATTTGGATTCAAAAACGCGAATAATCTTCGCAATATTTGATTTGATAAATGCACCGATTGCATTTCATCGTTCAATTTATCGAGGCAAAAGATGAAGAGCAGAAATCCTATTAAGAATGACAAAAGACGGAATAGCTAATTAATGGCTATAAACCCGATAGCGTTGTGTAGAAAGCGAGGATGATAGATTAGCTGAGAGCACCACAAAACGATATATTTCAACTAGACGATAAAGTTTATGAATGGACCAAAGAACAAAGCGCTAGATTAAATGCAGTAGTCTGCTGTCTTTCCGAGACAATTGCACCAGGAACAAACAACTAATATCACGAAAGTTAGTCTTGCGTTGTATCCGCTTTGATGGGGAGTTACGACTACGCGCAGAGACAGCTCGGCTCCCGGAAGGAAGTGGGGTCGGTGGAGGAGTCTGGATGGCATCGCAAGGAAAAGACCTACTGGTCAAACTCATGACTACAAGTCAAGACTGACCAAACGGTTAATTATCCAGGTTACCCCAGAGTAAAATAGCCATCGGATTCCATTCACTTTGTAGTCTTCGTTCCAACCATTTCTAACCCTCTAATGATTCTCTCTAGCTTTTAATCACTTCTTGCCCTTCCAATCATCCTCCCTGCCCTTCCAATCATCCTCCTTGCTCTTCCAATCATCCTCCCTGCCCTTTCAATCACCTTCTCTGCCCTTCCAAGCATCCTCCTCCCTGCCGGCCGTTCCAGTCATCCTCCCACAGACAAATAAATTAGTGCCGGAAGGAAATGAACCAGGCGGGACATCGTAGAATTGGCTCGATAAAATTGATGGTCTGTAAGACCGTCTTTGGCTTTGCAATCGAATGCCGACTGGCGCTGCTAGGTTTCTATCAGTGCCAACAAACTCAGGGTTAAGCCGCTGAACGCGTTCAGCCATGGGTTGCACTGACGAATTGATAGCAAACTTATCCATTAACGTTTCTGACAGTTGCAATATTGGGAGATTGACAACTCCGAAACATGTGATTGAATAGTAATTTTACTAACATCCTTAGCATTTCAGAACGTGTGAATAGCGTTTCAGAAACACGTGATAAAATATTTTGCTAGCCTTAACGTTTCGGGAATTGACTTTCTGTAACACCTCGTTGAATGACTAACAGCTGTAGTGTTTCCGACAATAACTACGCTACTGCAAAACCGTTTAGATTGGTAGTTTCCTCTCGGCCGAAAATTACGACTGTTAGGAAACTGGAAAGTAGTCATCTTATTGTTTCGTAGGTTCATTCACGATGGCGGTAAATTCACAAATTCCCGGCCTCCATATCTGCTCAGGAAATATATTGATAGTTGAATCTACATCTCTTAATTCGAACCTTTGTGTAGCTGACGAACCCAGTGTGTACTACCGAGTACCGATAAAGAATTAGAGTGTTGGCTAGCATGTTAGTTGCGTAAGCCGAGCACCAGTTAGTAGACTACAGAAACTTAATGTCGTGTTGAGAGCGGATTTCTGAAGTTTTCCAATGGTTTTAGTGTTGGCATTTTAAAAGCAATGCATGATGAGAAACGATGCCTAAAAAACCTAAAGTCTAAAGTCCTGTGTACTCTTTTCTTCTTCAGATACGTTTCAATGAAGTGAGCTAGAATTTTCTTCGGCTGCGCTTCGATACATGTATTCGATGCATTTGTGTCTGTAAAATCTGATCCTACTTCAGTATATTTCAAATAATTATGCATTATTGTATACAATGTAATGCATGTGCGCTTGTCAGATACAAATGAAGGCTGCTTACTTACTTACTTACTTGAAAGCCTAAAAAGTAGCCTACATACGTTTGTTTCTGTTTGCTTTCCATAAAAGACGGTACGCTTTCTTGATGACGTGGCTGATAAACTAAGGTCTGAAGCTAAATAGACTTCGGCGTTTCAAATGAAACACTTTTGGAATTTTTTTTTAATCTGCGGTTCATTCTTGGTGAAAAAACCTTGTTATTGATGCAGATTATTGCATGAAGGTCGTGGAGTAAGTTTTCGCAGCGATACGGCAAATGCAGAAGCTGTAAAGCCAAGCGGAAATCTGTTAATGAGCGCGTGTCTGGGCATGAGAAACCGACATGACTGTGCTGAAGTTTCTTCCGCTGTGTTGGAACTTATTGAAGCATTTGCTAGAAAATCACGTATCTTTCGATAAAACCGAGTAACTCGTGGTGATCTTGCTTCTCTTCGACATTTGGACATCGCTTTCAATTAGCTTATTACGCGTAAATCTTTACACGCACTACTATCGATTTAGCTCAGCATTATTAGACTATAGCCTACAGCAATGTTCCTGCATATATGCGTATACCTTTGTACATATTCAGAGAGCGTAACAGTGATAAAATTACATAATTACAATTTATTATAACGTAATGATAATTAATTATGAACGTAATTATGTAACGGAAGGCGTATTCCAAAATCATCAGTTCAGCTATATACATGTACTCTACATGTCCAATAATTAATTTACCTGCATATCTATAGTTGTCAATTTAGTTGTCTTTAAAGGCATCATATTTTACCGTCATCTGGACCCGTTGACCCCTCTGGCATCACTGTACCCGTCCAAACTCCGCAATTTTTCGAATGCACTGACATGAAGCTGGATAATCATCCGTTTCTTATGCAGCAGCAGGAGAAGAGGCAGCAGAAACAGCGGCTGCAGCAGTAGTAACGGCACAGGCTTCTTCCAGCTCGCATAATTATCATTTAGTTATTAGGCTACTTGAAAAGATGTGGGTGGTCGATAGTGCATGGGTTTGCTCGATAGTGTAGTGGTTAGCGAGCTGGACTGTCAGAGGTTCAAATCGCCGCCAGGGCAGAAACTTTTGTTCGAGATTTCTGTTCCAACAGCACCCCCTATCCGACTCAACTATAACGAGTAAACTGTCCGTACACTGTCGGTGGGAAGATGAGACGGTGAGGGAGAGAATTGGTCACCCGCCCTCGTATGCCGAGGCTAAGAAGATGAAGTCGCTAACACTTCATACCCATGGCTGCCTTAGGGCTAGCTTAAGGGACTGCTTTTCTTCTCATCTTCTTCTACTTGAAAGTCAGCTGAAGACACACTCGTCGTGTTTTGATTGTCGAGTCTTATACGACTTCGACTTCTCAGGTGACTTCCAACAAAATGCCGTTTTTGCGCTTAACAGATTATTAATTGGTTGCGACTTTTAAACTCATCCGAATCGACTCAATCGCCTTATATTGAGGTCTGTGGACAGTGTGTAGACTTCTTCGCAACAAATTTCTGTAGGTGACTCGCAACAGAATGTGGACCCGTCTTTCCGATGCTTGAAATCTTTCTCTTCCTTTCAGAAACGCCTCGATGTTCATTATTTCTTACTGGCTTTCAAACGCCTGAATATATCTAACTGCTCTTCAACTGGCGTCAGACTAACCGCGTCTCAGATTCGCATCCTTGTGTGACTTTGCGCGCGCAAAAAATGTTCATAATGATCGCGTCCATATACTTTGCTGTAAGAACATCCATAAAAATGTCTGGAAATCATCTCAGCAAATTAAATAGACGAAGTGATCGACGTTTCCGTAACGGAGTGGCCATACACTGTATCCAGATGGCCTCTCCAGACTATACATATCTAGACTGTCTGTAAATTTCGGGCTATGTTTTTAACACGAATGAACAATGCGCAGTGCAAGACGCAAGGTGAACAGTAAGGAACCAAACAAACAATTAAATATATGAGACCAGTAGGAAGAGATGACCAATAGTACTTAAAGGCACTTTTGCGAACACTCCAGTAAATCCGAGTTGGTGACGTTGGTAAATTTGTTCGCTGGGGGGCTAAGACGGAGTCGTGCAAAGGTCAGACTTGCAAGATGTGGCTAACAAGTCTTAGTTTGGCACTTGTGTCGCTTCAGCTGGAAGCGAAATCATCAGCAGAAATACTTCATCGCGTGCATCATAGAATCGTGAAAAGCTTCTAATTTGCGGTTGTTTTTGCCAGCTTCTCATGTGTCGAAAGACACGCCCACAGTGCTGGACGCATACATAAGGCAATCGGTCCTAATGATACAATTCCCTTACCTACGCACATTACCTGGCTATGATCTGAGGAAGTCCTCAAGTCTGCGGTAGCTGTTATCAAAATAATCTAAGCTGACGACTACGCGATCTGCGAAGAACTAATGTAACGAGTTAAGAAGTCCCAAGCCTTTAACTATCCCAGCATCCGTTTTATTCACAGTCTGCCTTACTGACTCTCTTGGATCTTGACCCGGAACCGATTCTGCCTTTCGATTTTGTTTTGACGCAGCGCCTGGGAAAAAGTTGTTTGGGCGCTAATGAAGTATCAAGATCACGATTACGATTAAGACTAGCAGATCCTCAGTGACGCCGAAGATGAAGAGCAAATCTAAGAGGGGCTCTGGATATGGTGTGCTCGCGACTTCAGAGTTCTTAGCCTCAGCATATACTCTTAGTCCTCTCCAAACCCTTCTTCCACCAACAGTGTTCGATCAGCCTAGTCATTATAGCTGAGTTGGCTAGGGGGCGCAAGTGCAGCAGAAATCTCGAAAGCAATTGAATTCTGCCCTGGTGGAAATTCGAACCCTGAGCTCTGTCGCAGTGGCGCTTTGGAAGCTGTTGGAGATTACGATTACGATTACGATCAAATCGTTTCTTTCATTTATTGAACCAATGACGTCGTCTAAAGATGAAGAGCAATCCCTTTAGCTATCCTAAGAGGCGGCTATAGCTTTGGTGTACAAGAAGTTTTAAGAAATCGTTAATGAATCATCATTATAATAAATCATCCTAATTATAAATGTTTTCAGGGCTAAGGTATCAGCAAGGTCTTGACTCTTATTGGCAATAATATGAGGAAAACATTTTTCGGAAGAATGCTGTACTCCTATTGATTGTGTATTTTTCCTATGATGTGTGTACACCGGAATGCGACTCTTCTGCAACCGGCTTAATAAAGAATAAACCTACTTACTTACTTACTTACATATCCTAACAGTCCAGCGCGCTATCCACTATACTGTCATGCACCCTACTGGGGCGAATAAATTTCAGATTAAACAATGCATGGCCTGGAGACGAGCCGAGAATAGAGATGGCTGAGAGGAACGTGTTGTGAAAGAGGAGTCGCTCCAGAGGGACCATTCCATTCTTGATGATGTTTTATTGCGGACGTCCGCTCAGCGAATCTGAGTCTGACGGACGAGACTGCATGATGGGCGCAGTCGACTCGAATCTGAAGTCGTTGGACAACTAACCCAGCGTGCTACCGAATTTATCACCAAGTGACTCGTGTCTGACTTTAGAAAAATCGTCAAATTCGTCAGCAGTCCTAGAATGGGACCCCGTAATGTTAGTTGTCTTGGAATGCACAACCGAAATGTTAGCTGTTTTAGAATGCGAAACATAAATCCATTCATTCTGAGAATTTATATAGCGCCTCTTCAGATATCTACTCAGAGGCGCTCCTCTGCGCTAGCCTATTATGATGATCGGTGTCATTATGCAATGATCATTGCTAGGCTATATATTATATTTTGATTCTATTAGCGACATTGAGTTTATTTAAATGAATGGCACTATAGAAATTTTCGATTATGATTACCATTACGCTTTTAATTGCAATTCCGTGGTGGCACGATGGGTTGAGTATTGGACATGTAAAGCGGAATGTGTCGTTCGAACCTACTCTTACAACACTTGATACGACATCAAAAGCTCCCTTCACACGCACCTGCCTGGTCCTTGGCCCTGGCCCCTTCAATCGATGCACCGTCATTCCTCGGTGGCGCTGTATAAACAGAATTCAATATAATTTACGAAATGATCAAATAAGCCGAAGGTACAATGGGGTTCACGCAAAGAGCAGATGCCCGCGAGGTGCCATTCTGGCATGCGCTGTCTCCAAGGCACGCGACGGAACTGCACGGTCGCCAGGCCAATGTTCTTCTTCATTATTATATCGAATGACATTCGACCGAATTGCCAATAGCCGCCTTGCCGCGACGGGGAATAAGCTTGGACAGCTTCCTCAGCCGCCGGCCATTCCAACTTTATTGAAAATAATTGGTTGTACTAAGTATATCTCGGGCTTCGGGCACCTGCTTCAATGTATATTGATGTTGGCGGAGACTGTCGGCGAACTCTGTGGTGTACTCGAAAGAATAGCACGGTCCACTCTTGGCGGCTTTAGCCTTCCGGACTTGATTCTGGTCACGTGTATGTACTCTACCATTCTTGAGTCTCTAATTAGTGTTTAACCTACTTAGGCTATAATCACGTGGATGTAGTTCTAGATACTGTATATACCGCCTTTGGATGCATCACATATGCGCTGCCTAGTGCCTACGCGGACAATGACATTCTTATCCAAGCTTATTACGAAAGAGAAGTTCATATTTAAGTGAAGAGCGCTCAGATAATTAGAAATGTCGCCACTGACGGGCTCTCGCACACGCGTACAGCACCACGGGATTTCTATTCAGAGCTACAGTTAACAGTTCGAAATGTTTAGAGTTCCTGGACCGCGTATATAATGTAGATGTATATATATATATATACATATATATATATATATATATATATATATATATATATATATATATATATATATATACATATACACAATAACATGGGTTTCGTGATAATATATATATATACATGAAAGTCAACACAATATATATATTTTTCATATATATGTACTCGTATATGAAATATCGAGAAACTCCATATTAGAACAGAATAATATTACGATAGGCCTGTGCAAATAGATATCAAAATATTCACACAGATGATCATGCATACTGTATGTCTGCATCATCAAATATTCGTTTATTAGAAATTCAAGTTGACACAACCGCAACTGAAAACAGATGATGATAATGGTAGAGTTCGGTTAGTTCTAGGTCGACAAGCCGATGCCCGGGGCCCGTGGCGCTTTGGGATATCTGCACATCCGTTCGGCACGCACTTCTCCCTTAAAGAGAGTTCCAGGCTTAGAGAGGTCCACTATCTTGTTCAGAGGCCCCGTTGGGTTTGATTTGCTTTGTAGGCTGCTATTAGCGCCGTTGTATTTCAGGCTGTCTGTTCTGTTAGTTCTAGGTAAAGATTTCAATTGCATAACATGTAAATAGTACAGCGCAGTGGAATTTGCGTTTGTCAGGCGCTTAATAAAGACAAGCCATGATTATTATTATTATTATTATTATTGTCAAATTGCAATGTTTGATGGTAGCGTATTTGTAACTGTAAGAGACATTTCTAAAGCGCCCTCCTTGCGAAAATAACGGAAGGCGCTCATTGTGTCATTGCGCAGACGATAGGAAGTCAACAATCAAATAGAATTTATATCGCGCCCCTTCAAGTTTCTTACACAGGGGCGAATGTGCGATCCCGACTTAGGCCAAGCGGAAGAAAGTAGTCTTAACACGCAGCGTCGTAGCTAGAGTCAAAATGAAACCCGGGCAACAAACCATCTCAACCTTAATCATAATTTTCAGTAGGAATTGGAAAACATCATTTTTATTAATTCGATAGTGGCAAGTTAGCAACTATTATAATGTTATTATAATTATAATAATTCACTGACTATGGCAATCAACATTTTGCTACCAGATAAAGAACATTAACATTGTTACATTGTGGGTATTGCTTGCACAACCAGGGCAGAATTAAATGCAACCCGGGCATTGCCCGTAATTGCCCTGGCGTGGTTACGCCACTGGTCTTAAGCAGCGAATGGAACCGAGGGCTCGTCTAAATTTATATGTACATCCTTTTGTAACGTTAGTGAGATGACCGTCGTATTGCCAGAGGGAGCTCATTCCATGTTGTCGGACCAACTATACAATGACAGATGACAATCGCGGCCGAATGGTTGAGCGCTAACCTCGTAGCACGGTGTGTGTGGTTCGAGCCTTCCTTCAGGCGGTTACTCTTGTATCGTATCGTATCGTATCGTATTTAAGCATTTGTAAAGCGCCTCTTGTAACGATTACAATAGTCGCGAAAGCATCGGCGCCATATAAATAATCTAGAGACAGCCTGGTTAGTGATTTCCTGCTCCATGTCCTGATTTGCGAGACATGATGAGCTTATTATTGAGAAACCGAGAGTCGAACCAGAGCGCAGATTCAAATGAGTAGAATATTCAGAACTCATAAGCGCAATAGGAATTTACCCAGTGGCGTCACCAGGGGGAGGCGTGCGAGGGGTGCGGGCCGCACCGGGTGACACCTTCAGAGGGTGACACCAAAATGACAAAATGTCT
>JACEVL010000328.1:25000-50000 GCA_020284085.1 Aporrectodea caliginosa | reverse complement strand
CCATCGGTTGATGACTCATGCATTAGACACCGATGCGATAAAGTCACTAATTACAATCACAATAGCCATTGTAATAATTTGCTTTAGGTGGAATGGAGTCGTTTTCTCGCAACTGCAGTCCTTTCTCTCTGCCAGACGCCTGTGTTCCAGGACAGGACAGGGAAACAAACGAACAGGTTCAGATATGCTATTCCACCTGCGCAAATGACGACTGCAATGGATCGACGTCACTTCACCATGTCCTTGACCTTCTGCGCAGACGGCGCCGGAAGTAGTGGCACTACGGAGAACGGAAGTGGTAGTACCATGGCCGAATGTGGTAAAACCATCGCCTTCTGACCAGCAACTCGGACTTTAACGAAGCGGACGATGGATGACCGCATTGTGTATGATTTAAATGCGGCCTTTGTGTTTTTTAAATTGAATTGCAAGTGAGTTCAAAATGAGATTCAGTGAGATTCGAAATAAAATAATTTTACATTACAATAAGATTGTAGGGCTATCAATCAATCAATCAATCAATCAATCAATCAATCAATCAGAATTTATATAGCGCCCATCAAGCTCCCTACTCAGAGGCGCTCCGATTGAGTCTATTCTTGTGTTCATACCGTCAGGCCATGGATTTTGTGGTCAGGTATTGCATTGCATAACTTCGTTCTTTACATTACATTACTTATATGACGCAATTCAAGACCATTCAGTTACATTACATCGCGGTTTCGTTTTGTTAAAACAGGAACGTCTCTGATGAGTTTCACATGACGAGGGCGCTATATAATTTACAATGACGATTATGATTACATGATATTACTTTACAATCAATTACTATACTACACGGAATTACATTAAAGGTACACTGGAGGCTATATAAATAACCACTTAGATACATGTAAACATGAAAGTAGCTCACATTAAGTGGTGTGTACTTTTCGAACTGCCTTCGACTGAGAATGATTTTGCAGGATTTTAGAAAAGCCAAAAGAGGTTGTTTGTGAGTGAACACATTGAGTCCAATAAACCTGTATCCAATCATTCAAATCTTTTAAAGTAGGCCTATAAAAATGCACGGGCGTTTATTTGCAGCTGAAAAGTCCATTGATATATCCCAGACATAGCCTACATCAGCATCTACGTGATTTAAGGTTTTGTTTTGGTATACCATCGGTAGAAGCCTTGTGAATTAGACACCGGTTAGGTTACAAATGCTTTGTCGATACAGTATAACATGGACGCTTAAGTGAATATTAATAATATCTTAGAGAGGCGCTAGAGAAGTGTTCTGAATGAAATAATGAATGAATGAATGAATGAATGAATGAATGAATGAATGAAATAATGAATGAATGAAGGAATGAATGAAATAGTGAATGAAATAATGAATGAAATAATGAATGAATGAATGAATGAATGAATGAAATAATGAATGAATGAATGAATGAATGAATGAATGAATGAATGAATGAAATAATGAATGAAATAATGAATGAATGAATGAATGAATGAATGAAATAGTGAATGAAATAATGAATGAAATAATGAATGAATGAATGAATGAATGAATGAAATAGTGAATGAAATAATGAATTAAATAATGAATGAATAAAATAACGAATGAATGAATGAAATAATGAATGAGTGAATGATATAATGGATGAATGAGTGAATGAATGAATGAATGAATTCACGAATGAATGAATGACTGAATGAATGCATTAATTAATTAATTAATTAATTGCTTTCATGAGAAAAGAAACAAATTTTGTTCTCACATAATCGTTTTATTAGCGAAGAATTCGAAAAAGGTGACACAACTAATGAATTAGAATTCCTCAACTGATCGTGAACAATTAATTTACAACGAACTCAACATCTAAGAAACAACCGCGTCTTCGGACTAAGTGTTCCTTCCGACAGCGGACATTTTGACCCCACAGCGACCCTCAGCGTCACTTCCGTCCGCCATGACACCCGACAAAAACAAGTCACAGATAAAAGGAACATTTGCTGTTTCTATAACACAAACTATTTGAAAGTTGCATACTTAAAAGATACTGCTTATCTAACAGCGTATACTCTTAACTCTACACATTTTAAAAAGTAGTCTTTATTCTTACAGTGCGTACTCATAATGTTATATACTGTAACAGTGGTAGGCCTATATAATTCTTATTGCGCTTATTTTTAATAAGCTTACTTCATACTTTGAAAGATGCCTAGCTCTTATAGAGCATGCTCACAATGCTGCAAAAGTAGTGTTAATTCTCATAGTGCATATACTACTAACGCTACATACTTTAAAAGTAGATGGTCTATTCTTGATAGCAGATATGACGTTTGCAAACCTTATGTCTATTCGATGAGGCACAACAGTGGTTAGAACGGTCTTAGCCATAAAGTGTCTAGACGTTCAGCGCGTAAAATGTATTATTGCGGCCTCTATCAGATAGCTAAACAACAGTTTTTTTTACTCAGGCCACAAAATTGGACTTTGACGTTCACTTGGTATCTCGGATCTGACGTTTGTGAATGAGCTCATGTTATGCGCTTAGCTTTTATAAGCAGCAGATGAATGAATGAATGATTAAAAATTTCGAGTTCGCGATTAAAGATTGAGCTACGAGCTGCGAATTATCAGTTTTGCTTTTTATGCTGTGTGACAATTAGGCCTATAGAAGTCGCAATTACGCGGTATTGGCATAATCGGCTAAAAGCGATATATCGGTACAGCTGTAGTCACAATACAAGATTTGATCCAAGAAGGTTATATTATACCTTCACTAGCTGTAACAGACCTAAGTAGGTTGAATTTGATCAGGATTTGATCAAAGTTAAATCTAGACGAAATTCTAAATGTATATCTACAGTTCACAGTCTTGATTCTCACTTATCAAGATTTGAATTATATTTGATTAAATTGAACTAGAATAAAAAAAATGAGAAGAAAACAGAACAGATCTCGATGAAGAGAATAGAATTGAGAAAAGCAAAACAGATACGATTAGAAACAAGATCAGAGATTTCTAGATTAGAAAAGATCAAATAAGATCGAACGACATAAGATAAAATCAATAAGATCAGATCAGGTAAGATTGATAAGATTAAATGAGACTAGATAACTTCAGATAAGATAATAACAGATCAACATCTAAAATAATCAGAGTCGCTCAACATTCATCTTTGTCTTTGCGAAGGCCTCATCCAAGATCATCCTACAGTTACCATCTTTTCCAAAGTCGCAAAACGTGCAAGCAGCTGCGTGGGCTGAACCCGTGTCGTCTAGAATCAGTGGCTAACAACATTATCACTACACTTAGTCTACTTGTCCCGAAGTCGTGAACTCAAACTTAAGTAAGTAGATGCTTTAGAGAGGAGTTTAAACAAGGCGTTTCAGTGGATACTTTCGAGAGAAATCGTGCTTGAACAGGAGCGTGCATCGAGAGGAGGAGTCGGGTCGGGTCGGGCGGGCGGTCATCCGGAACGGCTGAGGTTAGAGTCACTCGTGCGTAGTAGCATCTTCGAGGAGCCGATCGGGCTGCTGATGGGGACTAGTAGTAGGTCTCTCTCTCGACCCATCCTCCGGGCCTGCGACGGATGATGCTCTTACGGACTTCGTCGTAGATGAAGATGATGACACTGAATGGCATTGGAGCCAGCCACCATTGCCACCTGTAATGTCATCAAATAATAGTACATTTATGAGAAGCCTTTTGTGTAGAGAGTCAAAGGATAGCTATCTACTTAATATAACAAGCTGCGTTTTGTCAGCCTGGTATTCGGAAATTTACTGATTGATTGATTGAAGAGAGACAGTTGTCGACTGCCTAGAGAGACATTGCAATTCGAATCCTAAAGCATATTGGAGCCGCGGCGCTCATGACGACGACGACGATGTTGATGATGATGATGTTATTGTTGTTGATGATGATGGTGATGATGATGTTGATGATAACGAGGATGTTGGTGATTATGACGACGACGATGACGATAAGGATGACTACGACAACGACGATGACGATGATGATATGATGATGATGATGATTATGATGACAATGACGATAATTATGTTGTTGTTGCTGTTGATACTGATCATGATGATGACGACGACGACGATAAAGATGTACATAAGAATAACGATGTCGATAAACAACGAAGTTTTAGTGCTGCTATTACAGACTACTGAAAATC
The DNA here is from genome assembly GCA_020284085.1 of Aporrectodea caliginosa. Lineage (NCBI taxonomy): Eukaryota > Metazoa > Annelida > Clitellata > Crassiclitellata > Lumbricidae > Aporrectodea > Aporrectodea caliginosa. The sequence continues at coordinate 45,812 of JACEVL010000328.1, read as the reverse complement.
TAAACGGCCACTGCAGCTATTACGAGTCATCCCACTGACAATGACAAGGACAACAAAGCATCTCAGGTCTCGATGCCTCTGCTTCCCCGGTCATCGCAGTCTCTCCTCTGATCGAGATAATCTCTCAGCTGACTGATTAGCAGACTCGACGTTCGGCCAATCTGTTCTGCCGCGTTCTGCCCCGCGGGTCATTCATCACGGACGCCACGGAAGATGCCAGGCAATACACACACACGGCAGAATCGAATGAAGATTGATAATCGCCGATGTTCTCTGCTTTATGTCGACCGCTGTCTACTTGATTGGACCCCGCTAACCCCTTCGTATCAATTTTGCAGTAGTCAAAGACGGATCCGTCAATAGATTTGGCTGTATTGACTTTCAAACGCATACTCTTTAGTAGATTTAAAGCTGCACTAAGCCTTTGAAGTTTGGTTCAGTATGAGACTTGCAACGCATGCTTCTTAGTAGTCTTAAAAGTGTATGAAGTCTTGGAAGTTTAGCTTCATCTGAGACTGTCAAACGTGTGGCTAACTGGCTATTAGTAATTTTAAAATCATATTAAGACCTTAAAGATTAGATATTAAGTCTAATATGTTCAGCACAATCTCAAGCTTTCAGACGCATAATCATAATCTTTAGTAGTTTTAAGAAGTATTGAGTTTATAGTTGTTTGTGGGTTACGGTAGCTCTCGCCTGTTGCCAAGGTAGGGACTTTGAGCATGTCCTCCACTCACAGTTGCTCCTCCAATTGATGCCTAGCAGCCTAGTTATTAGATAGTGGTGCTTAAAATGCATATTAATTAATTAACCAATTGGCCAATCCTAGGTTTTGAATCCATAGCTTCAACTCATAAACTTATTTGAAAAATTATAATTGCCTGGCGTTCCTAAGCACCGAAAACTGAGACACAAAGAGACGCGCAAAAATCTTGAACTCTTCCGAAATAGCAACTTAATAATTGTAATGGTAAACTCCGAATTTGTAAAACGCTACTCTAAAGCCAAGCGCAGGGCCCCAGCTTATCCACGCTAACCAGTAATAAAAGAAACATACCTAAAGATATCTCAACTACTTCGATTGCGTGTTAAAAGCGGAGAAACAAAACTGCGTAATTAATTAGATTTGTAATTACCTACGTAATTAGACGAAGTGCAATTATTTCTAAACGAGGCAGAGGTAGTGTCGTATCTGTAAGACCTGATTATAATTACTACGACGCCTGTTTCTGTATACTTAACCCACTGGATCCGACATTAGCAAGAACTGGACTTTTGGGCAAGCTTTCGGTACAAAATCCTCTTAAAACTGCGAGCCATCTGGACTCGTATTAATTGCTGCTTCTCGTAATGATAGACCCTCCTGCAGTATCAACGCCATTGAACGCGTTCTCTTCCAAGATGCACTCTTCAATCTCAGCACTCTTCAATCTGTGAAACGCGACTATAGCCTCGTCTGTGGGTAATTACCGAGTCATTAGCGACTCATTAGCGAGTCATTAGCGAGTTATTAGGTAGAGTCGCTGCCTTATCCTAGTCACTAAGGTAAGAGCGTACATAGTACGTATACACTGTATAATAGACTCCTCTTCGCATAAGAATCCATGTTCCCCTTCCAATGGTGGCTTTTATTCGAGATTTAAATCTCGGTCTAACACGGTCCGTACACGGAGACCTTAAATGGTGTGACGTCCATTCAAACGGGCAGCGGTGGTTAAGGATCTCACCCGATCAATTCACTGAAAAATTTGCAGGGTCTTGGCCATGCAGTCGCTATAATAAAAGCGTGTACATTTACATTAAAAATAGAGGTTAGTCGAGCCTTAACGAAGGGTTTCAACCCTTTACGTCGTTACGTTCGTTACGTTCTGTTCGTTACGTGTCACCTATTGACGACTGCGCCAACTTTTAATTTTCTTGTTGTACTTTAAATCGTTCTTGTCATAGTACTGTGTACCACTGAAAGCTAATTTTGCGCCCCTCTGGTGCTGCGCCCGGTGGCGGATGCCTTCTGTCCCCCTTCGTTATGCCACTGCGAGCATCAGCGGGTTTATTTGACCGATTTTTTTACTGACCTATGATATTGACCTCGGCATCAATTCTTTGTGTTTCATTGTTGCAAGACAATAATTATTGTTCAGATTTGATGCTGAGAAATACAGTAAACGGTTATTCTACATTTTTATGTTAACCATACTTCCGAGATTCAAGTTACGCGATCAGGGAGCGGGTAATAGATCTGATAGATAGTGGTGAGCTTACTTGAGGGGGTACATGCGAAGGCCCTTGTCCAGTCCGGGGCAGTAGGCGAGGAAGGCAGCCAGAGACGTCTCGAAGAACAACCCAAAGGTCATCTGGTGGTTTCTACGCGAAGACAGTTCACGACGATTAGAAATTTATATAGCGCATTAGTTATTTAAATTTAAATTTAATTTGATTTAAATTCAATCGAAGTCAATTTGTTAAAAATCCATCCTTCTGTCTCTATGTCCATCTGTATGTCCGACTACGTCAACAGTTGTCAAAGAGAGAACTACAAAGGAGCCATATGGTTTCCCCTCGATCTCTTTGACCCGCGAGCGAGGACTGCTATGGCTAAAACACAAACCTTTGCCTTCATTGGCCCTGCACTCATAGAACCAGTTCCCTCCTTTGACACGTTCCTGTTTATTAACTGGTGGGCCAAGTGCCTCTTTTCTTTGCAACAAGACTTCTTTCTTTTCGCTATGTCTCTCGCGTGGGAGCGCCTCTGACTGGCGTGCGCTACAAGAGGCGCTATATAAATTTATAGATACAATGCAATGCAATACAATACACATTTGTCCAATTACATCATAGGGTCGTACAGGTGGTGGTATAAAGTTTATAAATACAATACAATACAATGTAATACACACTTGCCTAATTACATCATAATTATGATCATACAGGTGTTCTCATCAATCGACATGTAGCGCCAGGTAATTGCGTCATAATATAATCAATTTTTGTCAGTTGAAGTACTTACGTCATTCCCTGGTGTACGATGGAATTTTTGCGAGTTTTGCAGATGAGAAGATCCGTCCATTGGACGACGACAATGGACACGAAGAAGGCAGTATGGCAAGTGTACTCCAATGCCTTACGCTGGGCATACGTCTACAATATCAATAGCACCTATTGTCTTTCTGTCTGTCTGCATATCTATCCATCTGTATATCTGTCTATCCATCCACCCATAACCATAGCCATAAATTTTATTGAACCCAAATAACAGTAATTGACAACTAAATAAAAGACAGAACATACTAACAACAGAAGAAATCAATAGGACTACTACCCTGAGACCTAGATTCCGCTAATGGGACATCGGCAATACAAGCATAATTTTTTGCAGAAGTAGTATTAAATCACAAGTGTAAGAAATGGTTTTAAACAGCGAATGTCAGTTGAATTGCGTAAATTGAGAGGTATACCATTGCAAACACTGGGGACAGCATATTCATTTTTATAATAGAAAACATCCTGGTATCGGTTCCAGCAAAAGCTACTCTAACATTCGCAGCAGAACGTACAGGATAGGGGTTCCATCCATCCATCCGGCTGTCCGTCCGTCCATCCGTCTGTCCGTCCGTCCATACATCCATCCATCCATCCGTCCATCCACTATCCATCATTCAGACAGACATACATACGTATATATATACACGCCTACATAAGCTTGTATTGTCATCGAGTTTGCGTCAAAGCGGCACGATTTCAAAACAATAAGAGAAATGTTCATAGAGCCTGACAGGTAACTCCAGGCCGAAGCAGTGCAGTATCTTACCCATTCTTGGCCATAGGAGTCCGTGAGATCGTTGGAGGCCTTCGAGTCCCACTCCTCACGAATGCCAAACAGCAGAGCCGGTTTGAACCCGTTCTCAGCCATGATGACGAAATAGGTGAAGAAACCGGCGCTCGCCTGAATCATTCCGATCTGACCGTAGGCCATGCTGATCAACCTAACAAAACATCGTCCAGAACCACACTTGGTAAGACTATCTTCAACTGAAGTAGTCTTAAAATCGTATTAAGTGTTGGAAGGAAAAGGTAGGTTCAGTCTGAGACTCCCAACGCATGTCTCTCAGTAGTCTTAAAAGTGTATTAATTAAGTCTTGTAAGTTTAGCTTCATTTGAGACTTTACAATGTGTTGCCAATACTAATTCTAAAAGCGTATTCAGCCCTTAAAGATTTGACATTAATAAGTCTTATTTGTTCAGCACAATGTCAGGCTTTCAGACGCAAAATCATAATCTTTAGTAGTTTTAGGAAGAAGTATTGAGTCTTATACAGTTGTCTTATACAACCTGCCCTCAATTCACTGTTCATAAATTAAATGGTTACCTGTCGTTAATTAGGATATTTGTAATTAAACAGTTTGTTTAAATCAATCACTTTAACTTCAGTATAAAGTAACTACTCGTTAATTAGGTTATCTTTGTTTACTTAGATAATTTGTAATTAAACAGTTTCTTGTAATCAATTATCTTAACTTCAGTCAAACGGAAAGTGGTCAATAATTAGGCCATCTTTGGTCGAAGGGCTACCTTTTTTACTTGGAATATTTGTAATTAAACAGTTAATCGATCTGTCAATAGTAAGCGATGAGCTGTAATATGCCAATAATAATCTTTGTCGGCGGCAACGGCCTATGTTGTCATAAGCTGCCGTTAAACTGTGGATCCATCCATCAATAGTAGTCATTAAGTAGTTTACCATTCGTGTCTTCTCTCCTTCCTCGTCGTCCTCCTCCTCCCTCGTCTTCTTAATTAAAGAATTAGTTAACTAGATGATTGATATCCAATTAATCGCACCTGTCGTTGACTAGTTTATCTCGGACGGGGTCACGTGGCATCCGCTTCATGATGTCACTCTCGGCCTGTTCGTAGGCGAGGGAGATGGCTGGGATCATGTCGGTTCCAAGGTCGATGCAGAGGATGGTGATGACGCCAAGAGGCAGAGGAATGTTGGCAATGATGAAGAGTAGGAAGGGAGAGATCTCTGGGATGTTGCTCGTCAGCGTATATGCGATCGATTTCTTCAAGTTGTCAAATATCAGGCGACCTGTGTAGATAGGATTCAGTCAAACTGGTTCTAAGTTATCAGCCTTCGAGTCAATCAAGTAATAATTGAATGAGAGTTGAATGAATGAACGAATGAACTCAGTCAGTAAATCAATCAGCCAGCCAGCCAGCCAGTCAGTCAATCAGTCACTCAGTCAGTCATCCAGTCAGCCAGTAAGTCAGTAAGTCGGTCAGTCAATCAGCCATTGCTATTACTTATAGCGAACACAATTCTGAATTATGATTAAGGAGCGCCATTGCTTGATAATCTCTTTGCGTGTTGGAACTGGCATTTTAAAAGACACATATGCTTAGAAAATCCCATTGCTCAGTTTACGGATCTCGATTTTTAGAAACTAGTTTGTACCGTATACAGAAAAACCTGAAAACTGAGAACAAAAATGGCCAGAGAGATATACATGTGCAATCGTTTACTTTTAATTAGCTTTAATTTAAATTCTGTTAACGATTTTTTGGTATTTAAACTAACTGAGCCGCTTTACACGTGGAAGCACACAGCCAGTTGCTCTATCATACTATTATAGTAGCAGCAGTACCTTCTTCGACTCCAGTTACTATTGAAGCGAAGTTATCGTCGAGTAAGATCATGTCGGCAGCCTGCTTACTGACATCCGATCCAGCTATTCCCATCGCCACACCTGTTCAGACGAAATTATTCCTGCATTATGACGAAGTAAGGCAAGATCAGGTAAGGAAAAGTACCGGTTAGGTAAGGTTAGGCAGGGTACAGGTAATGTGGTGTAGGGTACTAGTAACGTAAGGCAATCAGCATCATCATCATCGTCGTCACCTAACTATCACCATCATCATCACTATCGTTGCTCTTTCAACTCGCTTACCCACCATAGCCTGTTTCTCTGCTTTCCTACAAGTTGGATTTCTACTCTTGGCTTCCCCACTTAAAGCGACCATGATTACGGCCCTATAGAAGTCATGAGATTATATATAGAAGTCAATAGCTTAGATTAGATTAGCTACACATGTCACTAGATTCGATTAGTGGGCGGGTCTGAATATGTAGACATTGATGATAATTTTAGTTAACTGAATCAAATAAAATGCACTTAGAGTAGACGAAATGTTTCGAGAGCCTTTGAAGAAATCCACAAAGACACGGAAACAGCCTACATTGCAACTCAGTCACCTATTTCACTTGTTTGACCTAAGACCTATGATTACAAATGGCTGCCCGTGACCTTGACCTTTGACATCAGACCTCTGATTCCAAATGTTTGAATTTGAACTCGTCTGACCTACGACCTATGCCCTTACCGATGTCCGCCTTCTTGAGGGCGGGTGAGTCGTTAACCCCGTCTCCCGTGACTGCCACGATGGCTCCCTGGCGCTGACATCCTTCGACGATGATCAGCTTCTGCTGGGGTGAGGTTCTGGCGAAGACGATCTCCGTGTGGTGAGAGAGGATGTCGTCAATCTCAGATGGTGTCATGTCCTTCAGGTCCATACCGTGCACCACGCACGCCTTCGCCTGCCTGCACACACAACACAACACAACACATAACATACAAAGTAATTTATTGTAATTGTAATTAGTAACCTCTATTGCGCTTGTGGTGTCTAATGCAGAAGGTATCAAGCGATGGTGCACTAAACAAAACCGTAATCCGGTAAATATTCAGAGGAGGATCATCCCGTGGCTAAGGCAGAGAGACTACTTCTACAGAGTATGTTTCTGATGCACAAGGTATCGACCGATGGCGTACCAAAACCGAGAGAGTACAGGTTCGATCCTCATCCTCCCATGAGACGGTTACTATGTAGGGACCTTGATCAAGTCCTTCACTCACAATTGCTCAGCGCCATCGATTTGTGCTTGGTCGTTGGATAGTGGCTCTTAATAAATGCAGACATAACAATAATAATGATAATAACAATAATAATAATAATATTATTATTATTATTCTTATTCTTATTATTATTATTATTATTATTATTATTATTATTATTATTATTATTATTATTATTATTATTATTATTATTATTATTATTATTATTATTATTATTATTATTATTATTATTATTATTATTATTATTATTATTATTATTATTATTATTATTATTATTATTATTATTATTATTATTATTATTATAAGACAAATTTATTTCTTCATAAAGCCAACAAACTTATGTACAGACTGATTAAAAGTAACTGTTTTCAATATTGTTATAAGCTGTCATTCTCCTTGGCTACAGTGTTGTTGCAATCTGTGGTGCCTAAAACAGATAGAGATTATTATTATTATTATTATTATTATTATTATTATTATTATTATTATTATTATTATTATTATTATTATTACTATTACTATTACTATTACTATTACTATTACTATTACTATTATTACTATTACTATTACTATTACTATTACTATTACTATTACTATTACTATTACTTTACTATTACTATTACTATTACTATTACTATTACTATTACTATTACTATTACTATTACTATTACTATTACTATTACTATTACTATTACTATTATTATTATTATTATTATTATTATTATTATTATTATTATTATTATTATTATTATTATTATTATTAATATCATCATCATTATACTACTGCTACTGCTACTACAACAAAGTCTACTAGTAGCAGCAGCAGTAGTAGTAGTAATAATAAAACGAGAGTTCTGACCTTGGATCGACCTCTGCCACTGGTATTCCCAGCCGGTCTGCGATGTCTTCGACGGTTTCGTTTCCCTCTGAGATGATCCCGACTCCCTTGGCGATGGCCTTCGCGGTGATCGGATGGTCCCCGGTTACCATGATCACCTTGATGCCGGCGCTCCTGCACTTGCCAACGGCGTCCGGAACGGCCGCTCTCGGCGGATCGATCATCGACATCAATCCCACGAACCTCAGTCCAGACAACGGGAAGTTCTCTTCCTCTGGGACGAACGGATATCCGGTGGGGAACTGGTCCGTCGGCAACAGGAAGTCGCAGAATCCGAGCACCCGTTCACCGAGTCCGCCGAGCTCGTTGTACGCCGTGTTGAAGGCGTCTCTCCATTCATCGTCCATCTCTTTTTCCTCGCCGTTGATCAGGATCGTCGAACAGCGCTCCAGGATGCGCTCAGGTGCACCCTTCATCACCAACAGGTAAGGGTTGTCTGGCAGGTCCGCGATCTCGTGGATGGACACCTGTGCGATTGACAAAAGCACTTAAAGCAGCCATTAGCACAATGGGTTTGGCGCTGGGTTAACTATCACGTCATATTGCTTTGAATTACATCACACTATCCTGCTTTATACTACAAGACGCAGGACACACACTTCGCGCTACACTTCATTATACACTACACCATAGGAATCCTCTGCACAATAGACTACACTACACTACACTAGACTACACTAGAATACACTATAATACAACATACAGCATTATATATAAATATTATACTATATCTTACACTACATAAAATTTACACTACAAAGTTTACTCTATACTACAATTATACTACATTACGCAAGATTACACTGCAATAAAAGTCTAAAAATATTAAACTATACTACAATACGCAAGATACGCAAGATTAGGCCCCAACTAACACTACACAAGATTACACTGCACTACAAAGTATTACACCATGCTACACTGTAATGCATTAAATTACAACTTCTCAGTTACATAGATTTTTATGTCATAGTCTATTCTTGCATCGTTACACTTTACAACATCTGCTTGGAAGAAGAATCAACAACAGATCTCCCTCTGGTGATTCTGCTGGCAACTCATAGCTACTATTTGAAATGTGTACTTTCATGTGGGCTAATCTAATATAATCTTCTTCTAATCTAATCTGATTTGTTCTAATCTTGTCTCATCTGACGGATTACCCGAAAAGCACAACCACTCCGTTGGGACTTTGAGTAAGTTTAAAAACATTGCTTTAAAGTTTAAACGATTGATATGTCTTGCATACAACACGGTTTAAAATGATATGACGTCAACAGAGAGATGCCAAAAGAAACATAAGTTCCCTACATGGGTTGCCTAATTTCGAATTATTTACAGACGATGTAAGCAATGACATCACTCTACCTGCAATGATTTATTATATGGGTTGTACTGGAACAATGACATAATTCTACCTGCAATGATTTATATATATCGGCTGTACTGGAACAATGACATAATTCTACCCGCATTGTCCCGCAATGATTTTTATATCAATTGTACTGGAGCATACAGTGCCACTTGAATTTTTACAACACTCTCCACCTGGTTTTCGTTTGTTTACCACCTCATAAATAATTTTTCAATCAGCTCTAGTCGTATCGTAAACTCCAATTTCTATAGCGCCACATGAAAGCTAAGCACAGGGCACCAGTTCATTCACGAGTTCAGCGTAATAATTTCCAACGTAATAATTTTTTACTGCGACAATATCTGTCTGACACCTGTTAGGTTTCGGTGCAAACGTTTTTAATGCGGTTCTACCGACCTGATATTTGTTGGTCGAGTTGAAAGGGATCTCGCAGATCTTCTTGTTCTTCTTGCGATATTCGACAACAAGGCCAATCGACAACTCGACACACTTGAGCAGCGCCGACTCTGATGCATCGCCGTTACACTCCCTGAAATGTTATTTGCTCTTCAACGACTCATTGGGTACTCAAGAGCAGCGGAGATAGTTAAGGTACAATAACTCACTCGTTTACACGCCTCCATTGGAAGACATGGAATGTAATGTAATCAATCAATCAATCAATCAATCAATCAATCAATCAATCAATCAAAACGCTTTTATTGAAGCCATGTCAAATAAAAATCACATAACATTTAACATAAAATATCAGGATTGGCCGCAAGAGGAGTCCCAAAAGGGATCAAGATCCCGCTAACTAGGGACACCTAAAACAACATTTCAGAAATTTGAATTAGTGATAGCTAAATCCTTGACAAACCGTGCAACATCAAGTTTCATACAGTAATGCAAACAGTATAGTACATAGTACACAGTACATGATAAACACAATTCAAAACAGAATGAAAATAAAGAAAAAAAAACGAAAACCTTAACTAACAGTGAAAACGAATATCCGGCAGGGTAGGTTATAGCTAATTTCCATTAATCAGGAAGGCATGCAGCATTTTTTAAAAGTGTCGTAGGTGCGGGGCACAACGTATGTGAGAGGGAAGCATGTTCCAGGTTGTGGAGCCAACAGATTTTATGGAAAATAAGCGAGTATTGGTGTGTGCATATATGGGGCGATAAGAGTTAAAGTTTCTGGTGTAGTGAGTATGAACATCGGATCCTAGATGAAAAAATCCCTTAAAACATGCTGGAAGTAAACCATGTTCATAACGGTACATAAATAGGCCAATTTGTAACGTTCGAATCTGCTCTAGTTTAAGTAGCTTCAAGTCAGTAAATAGTGGTCCAGAATGAACGCACCTTGGAACTCCCATAATGATACGAACTGCACGTTTTTGCAATAGAATTAATCTCCGTAGTCTAGAGTCATAAGTGGATGCCCATACCATATTGCAATAAGTAAGATAGGGGTAAACCAACGAGTAATATAATTTTAGGCGTATGCAGGAGGGCAACAAGTATGCAGTTCGAGTTAGAATACCAATGTTTTTAGCAATTTTGTCAGAAATAGTTTTTATATGTTCTTTCCAGGTCAAATGTTGGTCCACGTGAACACCTAAAAATTTAGTAGAGGTGACTCTGGTAATAGGAATGCCATTGATGGATAATCTTAACGAGTCATCCGAGGGACCTATTTTCCTATGGGATTTGAATAGTATGAAGTTTGTTTTATCTAGGTTAAGGGTTAGTCTATTAGCAGAAAACCAGTCCGTAAGCTCTGTATTTATGACCTGAGTAAGGGTTTGTAAAGAACTGTGAGAGTAAAAAACGTTGGTGGCGTCTGCAAATAAAATAAAAAACATGATTGGTGATACATTGGGGAGGTCGTTTATGTAAATGAGAAAAAGTAGAGGGCCGAGGTTAGATCCCTGTGGCACTCCATAGTCAATTGCTCTTAAGTCCGAAAATGCACCATTGCAACAGACGCACTGTTGACGATTTTCAAAATAACTAATAAACCATTTAAGTTGCTCACCTCGTATTCCATAATTTTCTAGTTTTTTAAGGAGAATTTTATGATTTACGGTATCGAAGGCTTTAGCTAAATCGAAAAAGGTACCTATTGAGTATTCGTTATTTTCAATAGCATTCGAAATTTTGTCCTGCATACTCAGGAGGGACATAAAAGGGGAATGCCCAGGTTGAAAGCCATGTTGTGTTTGGAATATTATACCTGATTTTTCAACAAAATTATAAAGGCAATTATACATTAACTTTTCGTAAAATTTAGAGAAATATGGGAGAATAGAAATAGGCCTATAATTTGTTACATCATCTCTTTCACCTTTTTATAAATAGGAACAACTTTTGCTATTTTTATGGCCTGGGGCACTATACCAGTGGTAAAAGAACAGTTAATCATTTCAGCCAACAGAGGAGCTACTTTATCTATAAATGCAGATGCAATGCATGGATCTATATCGTCAATTCCACTACTATGGGTTGGATGAAATGAATGGCTCAGATTCAATATTTCTTCCGAAGAAGTTAAGCTAAGTGCAAACGAATTGGGGCGAGGGGGCTGTAAATACTTTGTGTAGCTAGATTGGGAATTAGGTATGTTTCCAGCAAGAGAATGAGCAATACTGGTGAAATAATTGTTGAATTTATTAGCCATGACCTCTGGAATGTCGGTCTTAATTCCATTGACTTTAAGTGACTCAATCTTGCTTTCCTGATCCCCCATTTTGACTATGGAGCGAATAAGGCTCCATGTCTTTTTAAGATTATTAGTATGTTTACAGAATTCGGTTGCATAATAATTTCTTTCCGCATTAATCCGAATCATCTTAAACTTATTTCTGTATGTAATAAATCTAGTTTTGTTTGTAGGGTTCGGGTTTTTAAGTATTTTAGATATAGTTGAGATTTTTTCTTACTTGATTTAAGTAGTCCACGGGTCATCCAGGGATGCTTGTATATAAATTTTTTATTCTTCTTTAAAGGTGATGGTGGAAAAGCCTCATCATGAACACTTTTGTATTTAAACATGAACAAGTCGTAAGCCTTATTCGCATCCCCATTTGCGCAGGCATCCAGAATTAGGGACCAGTCAAGACCAGAGAGGGAATTACCAAAGGCCTCCTTCCTTTCATCATTAATAATTCTATGGTTATTATAGGTTGAACTCTCATACTTAGGTGTTTCAAGATCAAAGCGTGCTAATACGGGTAAATGATCTGAGATTTCAGAAGCAATAATCGTTGAGTCCACTATTTTTGACCATGCATTTGTAAATATATTATCGATTAATGTAGATGATTGAACATTTATATAGCGCCGCTCAAAATCAGCAGCGCTCTCGACCTGCGACAGTGCCTGCATGCTTCGGCGAACAAGAAAGTCTAAAGGCGTCTCCGGAACTGGGAAGGTGAGAGGGCTAGCAACATTACTGAAGACGCAGGGAATGGGAAAAACAGTTCCAAGCTGAGGGGCCAACACAGGCAAAGCATATGGAATGGGCCTTTGCAGAGTGCATGCGCGGGACAAACTAAAAGGCCGCGAGACGACGATCGCAGAGGCCCTTGCAGGTCAAGAGGAGACCAGAGTGCAGAAAGACAGAGTGCATGCAGTTGGACGGGGCCACCCCGACAAGGCAGTTGCGCATGAGGGAAAGACATGTTCAGAAACACGAAGGTATATTGTAATTGTAGGCTAATTGTAATCTGATATTTATAAAGGTAACATTGATTTACACACTACGTCTTTACCGGAACACATCATGCGCTTCGGCGTGAAACTCCGATTCAGCGTCCGCGCAGTAGTCGGGAGCGCCTCTGAATAGGCAATCTGGTAGGGGCGCTATAACAAGTGTTCAAATACAATACAATACAATACATGTTCAGAAACACAAAGTTAAAAGGTTACACCCTTGTTTACACGTTTCTATCACAACATTTCTTGGAATGTGCTTCAAGGGCCGAAGGTTTTATGGTCTGACAATCGACAACCCCTAAACTGTCGAAAATGTTCTAAAGATGTGAAGTGTGACGATATTTTCTCAACATTTTCTTGGCCTTGTTTAGATTCTGGACCTGTCGAGGGAAAGAACCAATTTTCGACATACTATAAAATCAGAGAACGTATCCATGTGTATTTTATCGGAACACCATACCTCCTGAGAACCGATACATTTTCTTGGCCTTGTTTGAACTCGGCTCTGTTGCAGAGCATTGCAATTCGAGCCAACGACATCCATGTTGTAGAGTCTCGATCGTATGTTGCACCTTTCTCAATAGAATCACATAGACATTTACCATCTCATCACATCGCACAATGTGTATGTATGAGCACTTGTTATAGCGCCCCTTCAAGATTTCTACTCAGAGGCGCTCCCGACTAGAAACGCGGACACTGAATCGGAGTTTCACGCCGAAGCACATGAGCAATTGCAAGTGAAGGACTTGCCCAGGGTCCGTATGCGGCGGCTTGAGGTGGATTCGAACCCGCAACCCTTCGGCTGCAAGGCACCGAACATGCCCCTACACCACCGCGATATATCACATCACATTTGATCACATCTTATCACATAACACCAAATCACATCACTTGATTCTCTCCCTGTACCTGATCGTTCAGATCACTCATGCACTTGTTCCATTTTGTTCCTAATTCGTTTCAAACTGGTACAACCACAAAGTGCTCTCTATCTCAACAGACTGATCTTCTGGGCTTTGACCTGATTACGGCTTGGTTTTGGTGCGCCATCGCTTGATGCCGTGTGTATTAGACACAGGTGGGATAGACGTTAAGACGTTACTAATTAACAGTACATCTCACCTAATGACACCAACTCTCATCCCTTAATGAGTCGTCATAGGGCAAAGTTTACGGCTGGGTTTCGTGTGCCGTCGGTAATGACAACAACGTTATAGAACCTAGGCCTACTGATTAATTAATCGTTCCACCACATCTTATCCGACTCCGTCTCATCTCCTCAAATGATATTCTATCTCGCCCCATCACATCAAATCCCATCACATCACATCACATCCAGATCCTCTGTGTCCATAGGTCCCTCTCTATGGAATGGACTTCCTCCTTCTCTACGCTCTACAATCCTTTCTGGTAGCATCTCTTTCTCTTTCTCTCAGCTTAAAACCTTCCTTTTTTCTTGGAGTACCTCGCACTGGGAGCGCTTCTGAAAGGCTTATTGTATGAGAAGCGCTTTATAAATGATCAAATACAATATACAATACAATACATCACATCACAACGTTACATCTCGTTTGTGGCACGGTGGCCGACTGGGTTAGAGAGCTCGGACTGTAACACGGAGTTTCTCGTCCGAGGCACATAATTACTGTGTAGGAACCTTGAGCAATTCCTTCACCTACAACTGCTCTACACCATCGATGTTCTGTCGTATGGTCGTGTGCATGGGCGTATTTAGGGGTGGTTTTACGGGTTCAACCCCTCCCCAAAATAAATGCATTACTTTTATTAAAAACTAAAAATTAAAAATACGACAATTTCCAGTGGAAACCCCGCAAACTTAAAACCCACTCCGCTGGTCGTGTGCACCTCTGAACTTTGGAAGCAGGGCAATATCAACATATTATGGTATTGTATTTTACATAATAGGCCTAATTCGTTAAATCCTGACATGTAATTCACTGTGTAAGGAAATTTTTTACCTGTTATGCATTGGATACAATAACATAGCATTATATTAAGTAATAGAGTACATTACATTGCAGTTGATTGTAGGTAGAGTAAGACTTACAGGACTGGTCGTCACTGGTATCAGCCTCAACGATTCGATTATCGAACCACATGTGGGCCACAGTCATTCGGTTCTGCGTCAGGGTCCCTGTCTTGTCGGAACAGATGGTAGACGTCGATCCGAGGGTCTCTACCGCCTCCAGATGCTTCACCAGACAGTTCTTACTCGCCATCCGCTTGGCAGTCAAAGTCAAACACACCTACGCACACACAGACACAAACAAATATTACACACACGCACATGCATGCATATTGTATAAACAAAACATAAATGCCTATGCACACACCCTACGCTTACGCACACAAAAACAGAAAAACACACATACACAATTGGAAAAGCACGCACACTGTCAGCTGTAAGTATACCTTTGTTTAGTTACTCACATGGCTGCACATTCAAACATCTGCATCTGGGCATTTATATAGTGCCTTCTGTGAACCTCAGAAATGAAGGTCTCGATGCTGACATGCATGTATATATATATATATTGTAGATATATATATATATATATATATATATATTAGGGTAGTTCACAGATGCATGGTCAAAAACAAAGTGCAAGCTAGAAACCGGGGCACCCTCTCAGTTTGTTAGACCTATCAATAGTATTATTTAGACAAAACTTCAACTTTTAATTCCAACGGGAAGACGGTGCTCACGGACTGTGTCACTTTGCATGATACCGATAAAAAGACACTAATTGTGGATATTAATGCGTCAAGCATACATTCCCGTACAAATGTATTTTATTTCACGATAAATCAAATTTTACTGTAATCTGACAACACATGTGACAGTAGAACAGTTAGTCAGATTGATCTGTAAAATTTCAATAAGTTTGAAGAATTGGAAATGTCCACAAAATATTTTAAAAAACACATTGTTCTGACCATGAATGTCGATTGTTCCGGTTTTATGACTTCAACGCCCGCTACAGTCTTAGCATCTAGAAACTGCAAGCACTGTGTCAACAACAGACTTCTTTGTTGTTGTTGTATGGCAAATAGCATTCTTATTTGTCACGACCACTTGAAGAAGACACTGCTTTTCTGATTCATTACTCACGATGAGTCGGTTGAATTCCTCGTACAACTTCACACACCTCTGAGCCATGTCGTTCACCACTCTCAACTGCTAAATTCTCTCTCTACCTTGTTTGTAATCCTCATTCTCGATCCATTTCTCTTGTGGAAATGTAAGAAAGTAATCACTAATCTTCATGTGTGACAGCAGTGTCAGTTTTCACTTGGTTGCAAAATAACCCAGGCAAGCCCCCTCCTTCAGTACCGTAGCATCACCTCTCATCTTCCTTTCACCAGGCTTTGCAGTTACTCTGTGAACAATATTCACCTTATCTGTTACTGGAAGTTCGTCTGAGAACAGTGCCAGACTTACAGCGTCATCTGAACGGTACCACTACCGTTTCTAGGGCCTTCCTGGCAGCAACGATGATCTAGGAGTCAACTGACTCGTGTTTTCCTAGATTTTATCCAAAGTGACAGATCTTGTCCACGATCTTCAGCAGCAAGTGAGGCCTTTGTCCATGCTTTTGCGTAAAGAAGGGCAACAAAGCTGCACATGAATATGAGTTTCTTTCTTCTTCGTTAGATTGAATACACCACGTTGATCATGAAAAGGGTAGATTTTGATGGCATACAGTAACTTGGACATCCAACTTGCATGGTGAATTGGCCCAGGGCTATCCAGTGAATTATTGAAGGCTAACTTCCAAGACAACCATTTTCAGCTCAAATGAGTTCTTGACCTCTTATCTCTGAATCTGATTTTCTTTCAGTTAACTTCTTGAGAAAATTGAGTGCTGTTTCATGATATGGTTCAGTGCCGGATATGACATTCAGTCCTGTATCACACTTTCCCAAGCAGCTTTATATGTCTGGAAGACTGGAATATGTGGTGATTTAGATGTACCGTAGCACAAGGTGAATACTTTGGCTAAAATCATCATGGTGACGGCAGGCCAACCACAGGAGCCCTCGACCTATCTTGTCTTCCAGCAGAACGCACACTCCGTTGAAGAGCTCAGTGTTGACAGTTATCAAAGCTCAAGGTTTGAACCTTGTCAGTGAATTTCCACAGCTCCAGAAGATTATGAATGGTCATGGATTCATTGTATACTGTCCCACAGGCTAATTTCGGCACACAGAAAAGTTAGAGTGTTAAATATGAGCTCTTAAATTTCATTGGCAAATGGTAAATTTGAAAATTCACTTATGAAAAATGTCTGCCAAAAACACAGAAAGTAGACACCATGACCTTCAGCAAGAACTTTACACTTTGTTCAAAATACCAGTAAGTAAGTAAGTATAACACAACAGAAACTATTTGAAGCTCATCTCCAAGACAAATGTTGAGTTGTTGACCAAGTTATACGACATCAAGAGACATCAAGATTTACCGCTAATGCTACTATATGATAATATTTCAATGTCATTGAGCACCATCAGATGCTGAAATTTTATCTCAATAATACTATTGACAGGTCTAACAAACTGAGAGGGTGCCTTGGTTTCTAGCTTGAACTTTGTTTTTGTGAACCACCCTAATATATATATATATATATATATATATATATATATATATATATATATATATATATATATATATATATATATATATATATATCTATGTGGGGCGCGGTGGTGTAGGGTATGTTCGGTGCCTTGCAACCGGAGGGTTGTGGGTTCGAATCCACCTCAAGCCGCCGCGTAGGGACCCTGGGCAAGTCCTTCACTCGCAATTGCTCATGTGCTTCGGCGTGAAACTCCGATTCAGTGTCCGCGCTGTAGTCGGGAGCGCCTCTGAGTAGAAATCTTGAAGGGGCGCTATAACAAGTGCTCATACATACATACATACATACATATATATATAATATATATATATAATATATATATAATATATATATATATTCTCACCTCACTTGACCATGCATACCATGTATAATCAAATTAATCATACCTTACAATAGCTAAGCTGAACATACCTTACCTGCAACACCTTATCATACATTACCATAATTATCTTACCTTATCTGGCCTTACAATACTTTAACTTACCATACTTTACCAAGAAATCAAGGGCGCCAAAAACTTCTAAAGCTCCAATCGCAAGCCAACTGCAGGGCAGGGCACCAGCTTATTCACGAGCGCTGCAGAAGAGAGAAACCAGAGGGCGTATACTAACGGTGACGGTGGCCAGCAGTCCCTCTGGTACGTTAGCGACGATGATACCAATGAGGAAGATGACGGCATCCAGCCAATCGTAGCCAAGGATGAATGCGATGACGAAGAAGGAGACTCCGAGGAAGACGGCCACTCCTGTGATCAGGTGGATGAAGTGGGCGATCTCGCGGGCGATCGGCGTCTCGCCCATCTCCAGACCAGAGGCAAGGTTGGCGATACGACCCATCACAGTACGATCACCAGTGTTGATGACGATGCCCTGCGCGGTGCCTATTGATCGCATCCAAGACAATCAGTCAGGCAGGTATACAGTCACAGGTGTGTATACGAGTGAGCGCGTATAATGAGTGTGTGTGTGATTTGGCATGCATGTGTGTATGCATGCATGCATTTATGTATGCATCTATTTGTATCATGCATCTGTGTATGTTGCATGTGTGTACTCATGTAGATGTGTGTATGTGTGTATGCATACATGCATTGATCAATGCCTGAATTTATATGTATATACTATATATGTATGTATATATGTATAATGTATGCCTATGCATGTATCTATGTATGTGTGCTTTATGTATGTATAATTGTATATATATATATATGTATGCATCTTTGTATGCTGTATGGGTGTATGTATATATGTACCTGTGTATCCTATTTGCATGTATTGATGGATGCCTGTATTAATACGTGTATAATGTATGTAGGACATCGTACGTATAGGCTATGCGTATATGAGTGTATGTAAGCCTATGCACAATATCCATGTATGTATGAATGTACGCTGTGTTGTAATGTATAATGTATGCTGTAATGTATGTTTCAATGTATGCTGGGTCCGTGGTTATCTTCTCCATATAAGACGTATACCTTCGACGGCGTTTGTGGAGAAGAAGGCAATGTTCTTCGTTTCCAGTGGATTCTCGCTCGTAAACTCCACCGACCTACTCTGCGGCTCTGATTCTCCCGTCAACGACGAATTATCGACCTGAACACATCATCATCATCTTTATCATATTTATCATCGTCATCATCATAATCGTCATCGTCATCGTAATCAGCAGTGTAAATGTCATCTCTACCATCACCACCTGAACATAGAGTCCAAAAACTGAAAATAAAGTCCAAACAATTGAAGGTAACGTCCAAAAACTGAATAGGCCTATAGAGTCCAAAAACTGAAGATAAAGTCCAAAAATTGAAGGCAAAGTCCAAAAACTGAATATAGAATCCAAAAACTGAAGGTAAAATCCAAAAATTGAAAATAAAGTAAAAAACTGACGGTAAAGTCCAAAAACTGAAAATAAAGTCCAAAAACTGAAAATAAAGTCCTAAAACTGAAGCTAGAGTCCAAAACCGAAGATAGTGTCCAAAACTCAAGATAGAGTCCAAAAACTGAAAATAAAGTCCAAAAACTGAAAATAAAGTCCTAAAACTGAAGCTAGAGTCCAAAACCGAAGATAGTGTCCAAAACTCAAGATAGAGTCCAAAAACTGAAAATAAAATCCAAAAACCGAAGATAGAGTCTAAACACTGAAAATAGAGTCTAAAAAACTGAAGAGTCCAAAAAACGAAGATAGAGTCGAACCTTGAAGCCGTGCGCTAAGACGACGCGAATGTCAGCTGGGACACGGTCACCAAACCTCACTTCGACCAGATCGCCAACGACCAACTCTTCCGCATGCAGGTTCAGCTTCTGCCCGCCACGAATTGCAAGCGCAAACTTTAAAAGCAAAGTACAAAAACACACACAAGATACAACGATCTTGTAAAGGCAAAAGAAGAGAATGATTAGTCGACATGAAATCAGGTTTCCAAGGGGTAGAGATTGAGAGAGAAATAAATAGAGACAGACATACAGATGGACAGACAGAGAAAGAGACAGATACAGAGACAGACAGACAGACAGACAGAGACAGACATACATACAGAGAGAGACAGAGACAGACAGACACAGACACACACAGAGCGAGAGAGAGAAGCTTCTGCAAGGGTATGCACACAAGTGTGTTACCATTACCTGAATGCTTCTGAGGAGTTTCTTGGCTCATGAGGAAAGGTATAGGTACAAAACTGTAACACATACCTTTACCTTTTTAGGGCCATTATTCTTCGTGAGATTTTTCTTACCTGTACCATTCTCTGTGAATAACTCCATAATCTTTGCTTACCTGTGGTACCATGCTCTTGAATGACTCCATAATCTTTGCTCACCTGTGGTACCATGCTCCTGAATGACTCCATAATCTTTCCTTACCTGTGGTACCATGCTCTTGAATGACTCCATAATCTTTTCTTACCTGTGGTACCATGCTCTTGAATGACTCCATAATCTTTGAGCTCTTGGCTTCCTGGTAGTAGGAAAAGACGCCCGTCACAACCACGACCACAGTCAACACAATTCCCAAATACAACTACAATGACAAAAAATGTACTATCTGTTACGCACATACATGTACCCTTGTCTGTCTGCATCTCTCTCTATCTTTCTCTGTCTCTGTTTCTGTCTATATCTCTCTGTCTGTATGTCTGTCTCTGTCTCTGTTTCTGTGTGTTTGTCTCTCTCTTTCTCTCTCTCCCTCTCTGTCTCTCTCTGTCTCTCTCTCTGTGTGTTCTGTCTCTCTGTTCTCTCTCTCTCTCTCTCTCTCTCTC
>JACEVL010000328.1:0-20000 GCA_020284085.1 Aporrectodea caliginosa | reverse complement strand
GTATCTATTTATGCTTGAGTACATGTATGTCTGTATATAAGTTAGTATGCATGTCTGCATGTATGCAAGCATGAATGTGCATAGGTATCTATGTACCAGACTACCGGGGAATCAAGACATGCAATATAGCGCATGTACAGTTAAGTTCCCCTCAAGGCGCCTTCTAGCATGTATCGATAACAGAAGAAAGACCCTTTGCATATATAAGGCTCTTGGCATATATATAATAAAGTTTTTATATATATTATATATATAGCTTTGTTTACAAGATGACTGTCATCACCAAAGCATCAAAAGGCATCAGCCTCCCTGGAAGGTCTACACTCGATTGCATCGCAAATCGACGCGGTCATTACACACATCCTGTGCGGACGTACGGACCAGCTGCCCCCTGCGCTGGCTCCAAGAGCTTCATTCCAACCCTTCCATGCCTGAAATTAAACGCTCACCATGGTGGGTCCAAACACAGACACGTGCATGGATAGGTGCATGCAGAGCCTTCAATTATAGCACAGACGGAAACATACATTGATACGTGCACAGAATCACGGATACATACATGGATTGACACACACTGATATACATATATAAATACATACATAGATATGTACATGGATTGATTCATAAATAAATAGATATAATGGATATATAGAAACATAGCTACATGTATGCACAGAAGAATACATTCGTATATATATTTGAATAGAAGCATGGATAGATGGATGTATAGTAGGGTGGCCCAAAACAAAAAAAGGTGGAAATGTTTGGCTCCACAAGGCTGCCCTTGTTACACATGAAAATATAACCCTGTATGCAAAATTGTGGACAGATTGAACTATATTTAGAGGTCGCGCCTTTTGCACACTTTTACACTATATAGTATGAAACGTCAAAAGACATGTATCATTTTGAATTTCAAGGCAGTCATTATTTTGAACGTTGAACAGCCTAATAAAATATATATACCGCAGTGTTACTGCTTAGTCAGAGTGCATTAAATGCAAGTAATTTGTGATTCAATATAATTTTTCATAATTAAAGTAGTTTTCCAGTTTACATAAATAACCGTCACTGAAGTGCCGGAAAACGCGAAAACCGCGATTATTTCATTTTGTCGGAAAAGAAATCATTGTGCGATGACTGGAGACAAGTTGCCGCAAGTATTGTTTCTGTGACTCATCCTTAGTTAGTACATCACTGTGAGACTAGATCAGAGCCACTCCACGTTCTGCGCAGTCATTGACTACATCAAAAGTTTGACATTAGCCTACATCACCTGGAATGTAGGGTTCAATGGTCAGAAAGCTGAAAGCTCTGATAGGAAGGTTTTGGCTTGTTCTTCACCCAGGATGGTAAGAAGACCACGCAGTTTTAAAGAACTCCTTGTGACATACGCCTCCAGTGTAGTGTGGTGGTCAAAGGATCTCCTGTCCAGCCGTTTCATGGAAAGCTGATTAGGTGGGTAAGTATGGTTTTCACCATAGCGGCCTTGATGGTTTCAGTGTTCTCTCATCAAACACAGCAAGTGGTACAGGGTGCTCGGTGAAATACCAGAGAAGACGACTGAATGCCTCCACTGCTTTTGCTTTGATGACACGGTCTGAGTATTCAAGAAACTATGCAACAAGCTTCAAATCATTGAATTGTAACAACACTACTTAGTTGCAATTGGTCGGCTACTTACTCTTACTTTCGAACTGCCGCTTGAACGCCGCTGAAATTCTTGTGAGTCTCTCTGTTCGTCAAAATTTTGCCAACAAACTTGAAGGATCTTTTTTCTCATTTTTAGAAAGAGCTTGTCCTCTTGACTTGTCATCAAAGTCATTGTATATTTTCGTGAGATGTCAAATAGTTAATTTAAATCGACCTTGAACTGTCCCTCTTTGAGACGGCAGAAATCTTGAATTTAAATCTATTCTTCTTCAGCAGACTGTAACCGTCATACGACTTCTGCAGCTATAGCTAACACCCGAATCACTCATTTTGGTGATGAAACATCGCCCAATTTGTTGGTAATCCAGACCCAAGAATGTCCTTGTTAGGCATCCCTAACAGCCAAAATTGTGGAGAACTCCTGCTTGATGCCATGATAGCTGCTGTTTTTGCTACATATAAGCGTTTATTATAAAAAGTGAAAAGGCATGCGTTGTATTTCACAGTTAAGGAGTGCTTCACAAATAAAAAAATACTTTAATCATGCAAATTTAGCGGTATGAGGAGCAATAGGGAACAATCCAATTGTAAATTAAACGAATTCATATGAAAACTTTAGTCTATAAGTTAGCATGCAAAATTTATAGATTAGGCCTACCTCTAATTCAGCAACCATTTTCTAAAGACAATTAGAACTTGAAAACAAGCTTTTTTATTTGTAAGTAAGCTTATTGTTCTTCAATTTACTGAAATACAGTTGACATCTAGATTATGATTTAGAAAGAAGGTGCTTGGAGTTCATGGTGTTAATCCTAATTTATAATGTGGCTATTAAACGCGACGTGCGGTTTTTGCGATTTCTAAAAAAGTGTCAAAATGGCGCGACCTCTAAACATGCTCAGATCTCTTCAATTTTTTCACCACATAGTCTTCTTGTCAAGTGGAACAAGGGCAGCCTTGTGGAGCAGCAAGTTTCAACAAAAAAATTTTGCCGTGCAAGTTTGGGCCACACTAATGTATAGATATGGATAGATACATGGATCGATAGATGGATGTATAGATACGTGGGTAGATACATGGATGAATAGATACATGGATACGTGGATGGATAGATACATGGATTGATAGATAGTTGTATAGATACGTGGAAAGATACATGGATGAATGCATGAATATATAGATACATGGATGGGTACATGTATCTACAGATACACCCTCAGATACATATATATATATTTTTTAATATATATATATTTACACACGTGCACACACAGATGTATACATGCATACATACACAAATCCATCCATTTGCGATTGCTTATTGATTTGACCAACAAGACATCAAAGAACCGGGCCGCCGACATAATAGCCTACCTTTGTCGGCGCCAAAGAAATTAATGAACTTACAATAACAAGAACTGCAAATGGTCTGTAAAAAGGTTGGGCATCGTTAGCGTCGCCTTTGTGCTTGAATTTCGTTCAATTATTTACGCCACAGAGAAGTTGAAAGAATTAATGAACCGTCTCAACTAAATATACGTTGGAGCCAGCGGAGTGGAACTAACGGAGACTCGAGTTCCCAAGGCTTCGTTTGGCGTCGCAAATTCCAATTACCGGACAGAAAGCAAATGAGTTTGAGCGTAGATAATGTGAGAACAATATTAACTGCAAAAAACGAATCGGAAAAATCAATTAATGGCGACAGTTGCTGTTGTAAAGAAACGTTTTGGAGGCGGTTCTTTAAGGCTGTGATTGGCCTACCTGATTTTGTTGATGTGATCATCATCGTCGTCGTCGTCGTCGTCGTCGTCGTCGTCGTCGTCGTCGTCGTCGTCGTCGTCGTCGTCGTCGTCGTCGTCGTCGTCATCGTGTCGTCGTCGTCGTCGTCGTCGTCGTCGTCGTCGTCGTCGTCATCATCATCATCATCATCATCATCATCATCATCATCATCATCATCATCATCATCATCATCATTGTCCTCATCATCATCATCAATAACAACATTGTCATCATCGTCATCTTCACGTCCCGAGGTAGTTCAGATCCCTCAAGCTCTTAAAACAATATCCAGAGACAATAAAATGACCGTATGGAAAGGTTTATTATAATTATTATTTTTATTATCATTATTATTGTCATCATCATCATCATCTTCATCGTCATCATCATCATCGTTATGCATTTTATTAAAAGCCACTATCTAATGGCCAAAGCATCAATCGATGGCGTTGAGCAAATGTGTGTGAAAGACTTGCTCAAGGTCCCTACACAGTAACCGTTTCAGAGGAGGAGGCTTGAACCCGTACTCTCCACGTTACAATGCGAGCATTCTAACCAATCGGCTGCCGTGTTCCATGTGCTTTAGAGTGATTAGACCCTAAACTGTTCAATAAAGCTTCATGTCACCAACTCTTCTTCTTTCTTAGTTGTGACCTACCTCAAGAACTTTCCTTATCTCTACATATAAATTGCTCAACGACTTCCTAACTGTTTAAGAATTAAATTGACACAGTTCTTTGAATGTTTCTTTCTTTCTCCAAACACAGTTTAATAACAACAAACTCAACTCTTGCCTTAAAACAACTGTACTACACTGTATAGTTCAAATTCACTGTCATCAGCAGTTTCTAAGTTTGGCGCGCTAACTGCACGTGTAAAACAATCTATCGTCAGCCAAAGTTTAGGCTACTTTAGGCCAAGCGCCCACGAGCCGACAGCGCAACTAAGGCCTAAGACTAAAACGCTTAACAATCGATACACATTATATATATATCAACATAAGGAACACCTGTGCTCATTATATATGCAAAACATTAGTTCACACTTCAGATGCCTTTATTAAAATCTTTATCGAATATCTTTGTTGAACCGATAATTTTTTCCATTTTGCGTAATAATTCGGCACTCACCGATTCTAAGTTTGTTCCGAGTCGCTGTGCCAGTTCATCCATTGAGATTTTATGTTCATCCTGAAACAGAAATTCTTCCAAGTCATTCAAAGGGAAATTTGGTTGTTCTAATCATAGTTGTAAAAACGCTTTTTTCGTTAAAACGTAAAAAAGTCGTTTTTTTCGTTTTCATTTTTCGTCACGTTTTTCCGTTTTTTATGTCTTTATGTAACTTTATTTATTTATTTACTGTCTGTTATTATTGTTTAATTTCATTTTTGTCTGATATCCCTTGCATTGTCTCCGTCCTTTCAAGTATTCATCTAATTTATGTCACTATTTAATGTCATCAGTTGAGAAATAAATAGCACAGTTACACAGGAAATAAAATTTATAAAAGTCATTTGAACTTCTAAGTTATCCGAAATGCGAAATGTTGTCTATGTACACAGTAATCTCTGAATGACTGAGATAATCTGACTGATATTACTCCATATTTAGTTCTCATATAAATGATATAAGTCAAAATTGTAAGTACAACTGTTAATTAAGTACACGCTATACTTACAAAGTCTAGTTTTTAATAGAGTTGTATTGTCTCGAGACACTGTCTCGGTCTCGAGACAGGTTTTTTGATGTCTCGGTCTCGGTCTCGGACCCCACTGTCTCGGTCTCGGTCTCGGTCTCGAGATCATTTCTTGACTTTTTGAAAACTGTCTCGAAGCGAAAGTCTTGTCTTTTTGGAAACTGTCTCGAAGCGAAAGTCTTGTTTTCTTGTAGAAGCGGTCTCCAAAATTCTCGTACAACGGATAACTAGTTAATCGGAAGTGCCAAACAGACAGGAAGTTTTAGAAAAGCGGTGTTTCTGGTATTAAGATTTAAGAGTAGGTCTATTGTAAAAAGCAGTCTTAAGTTTGCACTTTCAGTCCAAAATTTCCAAATATCTTAAAATGTCTCACAAAGAACCTGATATCGCGAAATTTGCATTCGCGCAGTTTGAAATCAATGAAAAACAAAATAAATGGCATGTCGTTCGTCGTTTGTGCAAAGCCAACATAAGCGAAACGCTTGGAACAACGTCAAGTTTCTCAAGGTGAGTGATGTGACTTATGTCGCTAAATCGCTAATAGGCCTATAGGGCCTATATGGAATTTTTTGGTTTAAATTTTAGAATCATTTAGAAGATTTCAGAATGGCTGAAATATTTAATTTCTTTATATTCAGGTGATCGGCTGATTTCAGTGACTTGACCCTTGTATTAGACTTCAAAGTTGAGAAAAATTGTTTCAGGACTTGGGTCTAATGTGCATTTCACTCGTGTTAAACTGTCTCGAACTGTCTCGGACCTGGTGTCTCGTCTCGGTCTCGGTCTCGGACCCCACTGTCTCGGTCTCGGTCTCGGTCTCCGGACCCCACTCTCTCGGTCTCGGTCTCGATCTCGAGTTTTATGTCTCGTATACAAGTCTGCAGTTTTTAATCGCTTATGTCAGCATGGACTTATGTGGATTTATGTTTACAATTTAAATTTGAAAAGATTTCAATATTTTTAATTTCTCAATTTCTTATTAAACCAAACTTATGAAGAAGAAAATAATTGTTGTAGATTAATGCAACTTGGTGATTACTAATAAAGTTATGTAATTTGCTGATTAAAATTAAATTGTGTAAACAAGGTTTTTAATTTTAAAATTCAGTACTAGATGTAACAAAGTCAAATTATTTTCTTTTCCGGTTTTTCCGGTTTTTTCGTTTTTTATTTTTTTGAAAAAACGACGTTTTCTCCCGTTTTTTATTTTGTTTTTACCGTTTTTAGCCACTGTGGTTCTACATGTATTCATCACTGGTTTCGGTGTTGATAAAAACAATGATATTAATAACAATTAGCATAAGTAATTAACACGTCAGACCTCAATGAGAAACAATGATGCTGATGGCAAACAATCCTTTCCATTGTCACTTAATTGCTACAGATCTAGCTCGCTAATTGATCAACAATCTCTGTCTCTTTCTCTCTCTGCGTATGGCTCTGTCCTGTCTGTCTGTCTGTCTCTCTATCTGTCTGTCTGTCTCTCTCTGTCTCTCTGTCTCTCTCTGGCTCTCTCTGTCTCTGTCTGCCTGTCTGTCTGTCTCTCTTTCTCTGTCTCTCTCTGTGTCCCTCTCTCCCCGTTCTGCTCAGTTGCTTATTAAATATCGTTCTCAGCTTAAGTCTTGCCTTTTCTAATAGCTAATCCACCTATTGAACGTTCATCCCATTACGGCCTGGGTTTGTAGCGCCATCGGCCAATGCCTCGTGCATTAGACATCGGTCCTTTAGCAGTTACTAATTAATAATAATTAATAATGATCAGATTTAGGCCACCCAGTCCTAGAGGCGCCACCAGCCTAGTCCAGCCTAAAGAGGAATATAATATGATCTCTTTCAGCCTTTAGGGCGCATGCACGTATACAAGGGAGTAGGAATTTTCGAGAGGCGCTATATAAATATTGATTGATTGATTGATCCATGCGTCTAGACATGCTATAGCGCCTTTCATATACCTCACAAAAGCCCTGATGGTGCCAGGATGTGCGTATGCATGGTGCAAGTATAATGTATGACGTATGTATGTGTTTTTATGCACACTCTTCATGCACGCGTTTACGTCTAGTACTAAAGGCCTACACAGATCAATATTCAGTCCTGCAGGTAGAGTGGGTCGACGCCCCCTTAATTAACCTGCCCCAGACCAACCGCTGATGTATTCAATGTTCCTTCGACTCGGATGCGTGCAATAGAGCCGTGCACTGATCGCGTCTCACGTGAACGGCCAAAATGAGACCGGGTGCAGCTGCCGGGTTTTGTTTCATCGCCGAAGCGATCAACACAGCCGCTGCTGCACGCAATGGAAGGTCCGGAGCACATCTCATTGATTCCGAAGTTGTCTAAAGTTCACTTGACCCCAGCGGATTCGAATAAATTTAGCGACAATTAACGGTGGCTGTCAAGGTCGACTTGTGCAAATTTCGACAATTATTGTGTGAGCAGTTGGCTAGTTGCGTCCAATTAACGCATTCAGTTCGTGGCCCCACGATTGAGCGACTCTGGTTAGGTATCTTGGAGGAGCGCTATATAAGTCCTCTGAATGAATGAATGAATGAATGAGGAAATGAATGAATGAACGAACGAATGAATGAAGGAACGAATGAACGAACGAATCAATGAATTAATAAATTAATTAATGGATGAATGAATGAATGAATGAATGAACGAATGAATGAATGAATGAATTAATTAATAAATTAATGAGTGAATGAACGAATGAATGAATTAATTAATGAATTAATGAATTAAATTAATTAATTAATGAGTGAATGAATGAATGAACGAATGAACGAATGAATGAATGAATGAATGAATGAATGAATGAATGAATGAATGAATGAATGAATGAATGCCACATGCAACATGCAACAATACCAACGCAGGATGAACGACTGAGCAAATGAACAAAAGAGTGAACAAACGAAGGAATCAAAGAAACACTGGACAAACGAATGAAGAACAGACATAAGTCGGTTATAAACGCAAAATATGTGAATTATGTTTTATTCAATAAAAAGTAAATGTTGAAATTAAATGTAAGGCTTTTGTATCTCTTTCTCCAGTAGATGCAGATTTATTTGCCAAATGAAAGACAGGCTTACTTTGTGACCTAGGGCTGACTATTCAATTCATTTCTCATCAACTTATCGATTGACTCAAAAGTTGTAATTATAACTATTGCAGTCCACTGCTTTTATGGAGCCGATTTCTAGTGCATAATGCGTCAATCGATGACGCGCCAGAACCAAGCTGTAATCAGGTCAATAAACAAAAGATCGCATGCCGCAAGGGTAAACTCTAAACTTCTAAAGCGTCGCCCGAAAGCGAAGCGCAGAGCACCAGCTTATTCACGAGCGGTGCGTCAAGTCCGAGGGATTGTCCAAAGGGTACATAACAGAAGGTCCGCGTCCGGTGGCCAGAGGTCAGAACAGTCCACTGATACAGAAAGGCAGCCTATGGTGGATAAGCAATTTGAAAATGCAGGTCTCAAGTTGAATGAAATTATATAAACAATTGAACAGAATGGACAGTAAACAGGGAGAGATTTCCAAACTCTAGCTACCGAAGAATTTCGTTCAACAAAGAACAGCTCAGTTGTTTGGTATGACCAGAGAAAGATGATCAGACGACCTGGTTTAATAATGAAGAGTCTGAGTAATAAGGACTGATTTCAAGTACAGTGGTTGGCCAGAGTGTAAGGTTTTATTAACAGTTACTATGAGCACCAATAATTATTTGAAGCAATATCTTTGCTAGCAGGAAACCAATGCAAATATCCAAGAATATGTATAATATCTACATCTTTTGACTTATTAGCTACATCTAAAGCGTCAAAATATGAACACATAACACAAAGTAGGACTCAGTAAGTCTGTCAGTCAGTCAGGCTAACTGACTGGCTGACTGATCGACAGACACTGACAAACTGACTGACTTACATACTGACCGTCTGGCTTGCAGACTGACTGACTGACTGACTGACTGACTGACTGACTGACTGACTGTCTGACTGACTGACTGACTGACTGACTGCCATCTCAGCTTCATTTCGAGAGACACCTTACCATTTCCACTTCTCGTTTCAGGTTCTCCAAGTCGATTTTCTTTTTGTCCTTTTTCGATTTTGTCTTAACTTTCGTCTGCTTTGAGTTCTGCTCCTCATCCTCCTTCTGAGGAAGCTCCTTGAACGTGTAGTCGGCCGCATTCTGTCAGGAAAATTGAAGAAAAAACATCACATAATATATTAAAATACAATAACTGGATTAGCGATCGTCATCAAGTCAATTGTCGTTCTTCAAAGATCACGGTCCAAGTCATGTACTCAAGAGTCAGTGTGGCATTGCTGTTAATAGCAATAAGTCGCTAGTAGGTATCTTACCCCACTTGCAAAAGATCTTATTGCTGTTGAGTCTCTTGACCCACTTGCAATAGATCTTATTGCTATTGAGTCTCTTGACCCACTTGCAATAGATCTTATTGCTATTGAGTCTCTTGACCCACTTGCAATAGATCTTATTGCTATTGAGTCTCTTGCCTCACTTGCAAAAGATCTTATTGCTATTGAGTCTCTTGCCTCACTTGCAATAGATCTTAATGCTACTGAGTCTCTTGCCTCACTTGCAATAGATCTTATTGCTATTGAGTCTCTTGCCTCACTTGCAATAGATCTTATTGCTATTGAGTCTCTTGACCCACTTGCAAAAGATCTTATTGCTATTGAGTCTCTTGCCTCACTTGCAAAAGATCTTATTGCTATCGAGTCTCTTGACCCGCTTGCAATAGTTCTTATTGCTACCGAGTCTCTTGCCCCACTTGCAATAGAACTTATTGCTGGTAAGTGTCTTGCCCCACTTGCAATAGATCTTATTGCTATTGAGTCTCTAGCCCCATTTAATCGCTTGAGTAGGCTACATGGCCTACTCTGCAGAGATTCTAAGAGACTCAAATCCTTTCCAGAATGTTGAACTCTTGAGCCTCACGTTAGCGCCTCTTAGCAATGTCCCTTTAGGTGGCGCTATATAAATGTTGGACAGGGAATCCGCTTGGTTAGAGCGCTTGCCTTGTAACACAGTGAATACGGGTTCGAGCCTCCTCCCATGAGGAGGTTACTGTATATATAGGGACTAAAACACGTCCTACACTGACAATTGTTATACACCGTGTCCTGTATCTCTGCCTTTGTGTTGCAAACATTTCCTGCTTTATAATAGGTCGATTGCTATTAACTTTACTGTGGAATTGGCTTTCCATATTTCAAAATGACGGCCACAATATCACTACGGAAGCTTTTCCATATCAGGGGCCGATCTGTTTCCATTGATCTTTTGGCATCGACCTATTGTGCTTCAGAACCGTATTCGCTTGAAACGCATCGCCCTAGCAACAACACGACCCCTCCCATTGTGATCGTATTGATCCCATTACGATTCTCTATTAATTGGAAATGGCTGTTCATCTAATCGAATGATGGATCGTTCAGGTGCTGGCCACCTTTGCTATCGATTCGACTGTTTATTTTCAGCCACACTGCACTAATTATTTGCTTTTCAGTCGCGCCAATGTTCACCATCAAACAATAGACCGCAGCACTAACTAAAGCGAGGGTAGGCTGCTAGCGGTGTATGTAGAGTTAACAGCGGTAAAGGCATTTAGCCATGTAAAGGTAACAATGGTTGAGGTAGCCCTGCATGTGAATGTAATGTAATGTAATTGAACATTTATATAGCGCCCTTCAAGGTATCTACTCAGAGGCGCTCTCTGCCGCATCTTTTAAAAGGCTAGGATGGTAAACGTCATTACGAACGAATAATATTACATCAGTTTGCAAAACAATGCACAGAAAGAGTCACCATTGGCGGCCCACGCACACCCGTGGAACCAACCAACGGATTCCCGCTCGACCGCTGAATGTAACAGATAATGATGCGTGTCTGAGTCTTACTCCCTATGCCTCTCTCTCGATATGTGTGTGCGAGTGTGTTTGTGTCTCTCTCTCTCTGCATATGTCTATCTCTATGTCTTTCATGGTCTCTCTGGCTGTATTTATGTCTGTCTCTGTCTCCGACTCTCTCTTCATTGGCAAACTCAGTTGACCCTAGCCTTTTAAAAGATGTGGCGACAACCCATGCCGGTCCTTCTGATAAACTGTACGTTTGTTTGCCTTTAATGTTTCGAGACATCATAAGTTCATAACTGTGCTGAATGACGAAGGTGTGAGAACAAGAGACATCCATACATCTGTGTGAGTGTCTATCTGTCTCTGTCTGTCTCTGTCTCTGTCTGTCTCTGTCTCTGTCTCTGTCTCTGTCTGTCTGTCTGTCTGTCTGTCTCTGTCTCTCTCTCTCTCTCTCTCTGTCTGTCTGTCTCTCTCTCTAAATATCTTTTTATCCCTATGTCTGTCTCTCTAAGTTTTTCTTTGGTCTCTGTCTCTTTAGTCCGGGCGGACAGAAATCGAGCCCTCTCAGTCTTTCAACAAAACATGACACACTTGTAGTCTACGCTCTCTCCGATCACTCCAGGCAAACGCACAAGGCAGACGCATCTGACCTCAAGTACGCTTCATCACTGGCGCCTAGGACTTTATCATATATATTTATACATGTATGTATACGTATTTCATGTATGTATGTATGTATATATGAATGTATGTATGTATGTATGTATGTATGTATGTATGTATGTATGTATGTATGTATGTATGTATGTATGTATGTATGTATGCATGTATGTATGTATGTATGTATGTACTGTGTATGTATGTACGTATGTATGTGTGCATGTATGCATGAATGCATGTATGTAACATCGGATAAATATCCAATAATAATTATATCGTAGGCCTACCTGATATCCATTAACACTAGACTAACTTCTTATAATTATTACTACTTAATTTACCCCTACATAGCCTACTGCAATATAATTTGGGCTTCTAACTATACTCATCGGGACCGGGATTCATGGGACATGACTAACTCTTATTCTCAGCTTAAATCTGGCCTACGCGGGAGTAGTGGGCTACTGGTACACAGAATAATACTACGTCCAAAAAGAATCCTACACATGATAGCTGGATCCTCCTGGACCTCACGTAATGACGCCTGATTTAGACATTATCGAATTCTTAAACCAGCCCAGATTAAGCAAAAACAAATTAACGAATTCATGCATCGTTACATATCCAATACTCTACCAACTAACTTTTCCAACCTCTTCACTTTCTCATCAGACATCAGACTTACACTTCTACAATATTAGAAATCCATCCCTTGTCAGAACAATATTTGCCCGTACGAACTCCCGCAGGTTCTCGATCAGAGTGGCTGGTCCAGGAGCATGGAATGCCGTATACCTTAAGATCTCCAGTCCATTCCCGACATAAACGAATTTAAAAAAAAAGATGCACTCATGGTTAGTTGATCACTAAGCTGATTCAGAGTATCTTGATCCATTTAAGACTTAACATCATGCTATTAGCCTATTACCCTCGCCTAACTTATCTACTTCTGCACTTCTTCTGTTCCTCCTGATGACCTAGTTACATTCTGTTACC
The DNA here is from genome assembly GCA_020284085.1 of Aporrectodea caliginosa. Taxonomy (NCBI): domain Eukaryota; kingdom Metazoa; phylum Annelida; class Clitellata; order Crassiclitellata; family Lumbricidae; genus Aporrectodea; species Aporrectodea caliginosa. Next base: position 7,324 of record JACEVL010000328.1, on the reverse strand, counting down.
TTGTCAATTGTTATCTGTGTTTGGATTGGTCAGTGTTTCACTCAGTTATTCAAATGAATTGTTAATATTTATTGGTCAATGATAAACTGCAAAGATTGTTACTTTACTTTCTACCGATGCTTTGCCTATTTGTCTGGAAGTTTTTGGTCTACACGAAGATTGATGCTACAAGATTTTGTTTATTATAGGGCTGGGCATTTAACGCGCTATTAACGCGATTAATGCGTTAATTAATTAACGCGATTAATTTGTTTAACGCAGTTAACGCGATTGTCACTGCGCCCAATTATTTCTAGAAATGCGCTAAAACAATTCTTGATAAAACCGCTCAGTTTGAACTTTAAACTTTAAAGTAAACACTAACAAGTAAAAACAAGTAGTAAATTAAAGCATGCTTGCTTTTATTCAGTGACCGAAAGCATTTATATAGCGCATATTCAACGTAACTACTCAGAGTCGGTAGAGTACTACGTAGTTGTACTTGTTATCTATTATTGTGACATGCGTTAAAAATTAAGGGCGTTATTAAAAATTTTAATCGTGCGATTAATTTCGATTAAAATTTTTAATCGTTGCCAATCCCCCATTTTTTAGGAATGTGTCACGCTGATTTAGCGATACTGCTGATACTCATTTGCCATAAGTAAACTACAAAGATTGCTCTGTTACACTCTGTCTATTGCACGGTCGTTTTGTCCGGATGACTTTGAATAGGTCGAGGGTGGAACACTGTATACTAACTGCTGTTTATGTTGAGTAACTGCAGATAACAAGCAGCTGTGATTGTTCAAGTAGCTGCCTTCTACTTCTGCAACTGCTAATTAGGGGAACCCTGTTTAGTGGGACCAAGGTCTTTTCTGGTCTCCCTAATTGCAACCGTTCGAACAAAGACGTGTGAAACGTCAGCTGATTAACACTTGCTGTACTGAATGTTTGGCTGGTTCAATAAAATGATGGTTGTGTATATATGTATGTATGCATGTGTCCGCATGTGTGCGCATGTATGCTTGTGTGTATGTATGCATAAGTCGATGCATGTTCCGTAGAATTCAGAATCGCTGAGCGTTGATTGTCCCGAGGCATTTCACAGCAGTAATTGTCTCGGGACCTGACATAACGTGTTTTATTATGGACGCTCTGGAATTCGTCTGTCAGCCTATTTTAATCATTGGCAAGTAGACCGATATTAATTCGCGTGTAGAGCCCGGACCGGGATAACCACTCGGGGCGCCATACAAACTGTGCAGAGACCTCTGGCGTATTGTACGATGGATAGCCGTCAATATAGACTGTAATCTAAATACAATACAACTGCATTTGATACTGCCCTCCTTCCAAAGTTCAGACGTTCACACACGACCACCATACGATAGAACATCGATGGCGCTGTGAGCAGTTGTGAGTGAAGGACTTGCTCAAGGTCTTTGCACAGTTACTGCCTTGCGCGAGGCTCGAACCTATACTCTTCGAGTTACAGACCGAGCACTCTAACCAGTTCGATACCGTAATGGGCGTATTTAGGATTTTTTACGGGTTCAACCCTCTCCCAAATAAATTCCAGAAATTTGTTCCCAATGCAATTATATGCGAAATACAAAAAACCTGCACTTTTTCGACCATTTCCAATGGAAACCCCGAAAACTTAAAACTCCCTCCGAAATTTTTCCTACATGGCTACGCCTCTGGATACCGTATATACCCTTATGCAAAAGCAGCTGGTTGCATGGCTTTATTTTCCAATTTTGCTAGGTGTTCAAAAGAGCAAATTCTTATTAAGAACGAGAAGGAGAACTTGGTTTTGATGCGTCATCGATAGATGGCTTGTAAGTTAAACACTGGCGTTATAGAAGTCACTAATTACAGTGTATTACTAATTAGAATAATTCTAATTCACTGGAGGCTTTTGATAATGATAACATGTAAACGTACCCCGGCTGAGCAACGCATCTCGTTCGTAATCACAGTTCTTCCTATACAGAGTATTGTTGCATATTTGTGTGTGTGTGTGTGTGTATGTGTGTGTGTGTGTGTGTGTTGTGTGTGTGTGTGTGTGTGTGTGTGTGTGTGTGTGTGTGTGTGTGTGTGTGTGTGTGTGTGTGTGTGTGTGTGTGTGTGTGTGTGTGTGTGTGTGTGTGTGTGTGTGTGTGTGTGTGTGTGTGTGTGTGTGTGTGTGTGTGGTTGTGTGTGTGAAACATGATGTGATAACACTAATTTATACACGTGATTAGCCAGATAAAAAATTTGTAACTGTTATTGCGATGGTGACTAATTCACAAGGAAACAACTGATAGCACACCAAAACAAACCACAATTTGGTCAACATCTAGAAGATGTATAGCCTATAGGCATGTATAATATTATATGCATGCATGATGCAAGTATGTAATATCTGTGTGCATGTATCGTAATTGGAAGCGTAATCATAAACTTCCAACTTCTAAAGCGCCACTCGAAAACCAAGCGCAGAGTGCAAGCTTATTCACAAGCTGTGTCGAGTCAGAGTGGTTGTCCAAAGGGTATAGTCAAAAGGAGGTCCGAGTCCAGTTGCCAGGGGTCAGAGGGGCAGAGTAGCTGCTGAGACGGGTGTTGTAACTGTTGTTTAGGACTGGAAGGTGCAGTATCAGATGAGTCAGGGTAGGAATTCTTGAAGACGCTGAGACTTCTGTTTTGAGTGGAAAGTCCGATATGGGTGATACATAGAAGAGCACGAGGTAGTGATGGTGGGTGTCTGGCAATGCAAAGTCCGATTTGTCAAAACAGAAGCAGGGGACGGATATATATATATATATATATATATATGTATATATATATATATATATATAGAATAAACATTTCATTTACTAAGTCGCAATAATTTTTTTTATTCGCAGTTTTGTTTCTCGCGTCGCAAAACACTCGCAGTGGATAAATTCATCGGAGTTTGCAAAATGAATGCTCTGATTTAATATAATATAATAATATTCGTATAATAATTCAAACTGACAGTTTTCAGTCGCAGTTTAAACTTTTAGCTGAAGTACTATAATAGGAACAACAAATTGTATACATAAGCGTCAGACGTGACTAAAATAATAACACTGAAAGACGAAATACAAGTTCACAACAAAAGCTAATAAACCATTGCGCCATGTACTGTCACTGGAAAATGGAAATGCTAGCTAACCCAACGAACCAGTGCAGCACTGCACCAAGTACTGACAGTACTGTAGGCCTACACTAGAACAGTCACTATGTTAACAGCTGTACACTTTTCTTTTGTTCGTGCACAATAGTCGCCTTGCCAGTTGGCCTATATAAGGCACCATGGCGCCCAGATTTCAACCATGCAGGAAAATAGCTGAACTCCAGGCATTCCACTGCGTTAGCGATGGCCCGTTAATGCTGATCATCAGCAGGTTGCTGATGAGGCAAACAGTATGTGTATATCACAGTCAATGGCTAAAACATGGGGGGGGCAGAGGGGACTGTCCTCAAAGTTTTGACTTAAGCCCGTCTGTCACCCCCCAAAAAAGAGCTGGCCCTCGTAAAATCTGTCCCCCCAAGTTATGCATAGATTTTCGCCTCTGATCACAGTATCAACCTACATCAAGCCCATTAGTCTTAATGGAGACTATATTATTGTAATGGAGTCGTTTGGTGTATAGGACTGCGGTTAATGAATTTGAGGGGGTCAAGCCGACTCCCCGGGGGTCGGCCAAAGCTAAGAAGCAGGAGGGTCAAAGAAGAAACTGGGAACCAACCACAGACTCCCCGGCAAATCGGACACTGTGACAATGATGGTGAAGGAACCGAAAGTATGCACGTATTTAGGCACTTCATTGTATTGTAGGGTGAACCATTCAGAGGCGTTCCCACTGTGCAAGGCCACAAGAGAATAAATAGGTTTTGAGAAAAGCAAAGGTGGAAGAGGGGTTACCGGCTAGAATTTGAGAGCGAGTAGATGGAGACAGCTCATTCCAAAGAGTGGGATCAATTGAGGTAAAGGACCGGGTTCTGAGTCATAGCTGTTCTAGTTTGAGGAGCTAGAAGATCGTGTCTGTTTGAAGAACGGAGTGGACGATGCGAGGAAGCTGAAAGAGGCCGGAATATTACTTCAGCTAGATATGTATGGCGTGACCCCGTTGTGTCTTGAAGACCAGAAGGAGGATTTTGAACTCAATGCGTGCAGAGAGAGCAAGCCAGTGCAGTTGTTCAAACATCATAACACGAAGGTAGAAATGTGAGAGCTGCGTGGAAGCCACTGGAAGGCGTGCTATTAATCTGGCGGCCGCACTTAGGACCGACTGCAGAGGTGAAAGACAAACCTTGGGAAGACCAATGAGAATGGAATTACAGTAGTCAACTCGGAAGCATATGAAAGCGTGAACCAGCGTGGTGAAAACAGAAGACGAGACAGAACGCCGAACAGCTCTGAGACGCCTTGAATGAAAATATGAAGAAATTGTAAGGTTGGAGATATGGTCTTTAATAGAAAGGGAGCTAGCTATCTAGCGTAACACCCAGATCACGTACAGTTGAAGAAAAGGAATAGTGCTGGAATAATTCCGAGACATATAGAGCCTTTTACTACCTCTCTTTTAGCCGTGGCTGGGCTGGGAGCGCCTCTGAGTAGGTCTCATGAAGAGGCGCTATATTAATTCTCGGAATGAATGAATGAATGAATGAATGAATGAATGAATGAATGAATAAGGCGCTGCCTGTAATAATCTCTCTCGCAGAGTCAGCGAGCCATACATACACGTGGAATCCCCGACCTTTCAATCCACGGCTCCACTGCGCACAGACACTCCAGAGCCTACCTTGTTCGGAGAGGCCATCGTAGCAACCAATCGTCGGACTTCTTCCTGAGCCTCTGAATCCGTCTACCGTTCCTCCTGTCTGCCTCGGAAGATGACTGATGGTAGATCGGAAGCTGGTGCTCTGTCCTTCCCGTCTACCGTGACGTGTTACGGCTTCCGAAACCACCCGGTGTTATTCGCCAACCGCCGTGAGACAAAGGGCGCCGTATAACTCACAGGTGCGCGCTGCAGGCCCGTCCGTCGGTGCAGCCCACAGGAAGGACGTGCATAGCGGCAGGTGATGGGCTGTACAGTAGTGCACGCTCGTCAGTGCTAGGCCAGCATCCGCCCTAGGAAAAACCTGCTTTTCTTTCCAGTGCAGTTAGGCCTAACGGGCTATGGCCGCAGCAGCGCTGGCCTCATCTTCGCAGTGCGCTCGCACAGTCTACTGTATTACACAGAGCGCGTGCGCAATTTGCATCGCTAGGCCTGCGGAGGTCATGAATATTCAGCGCCTGATGAATTATTCAGCAGATCAACGATTTTTACGACGGCGCCGGCGATGAAATTGGTAGTCAATAGATTAATACAGTCTACAGAAAGACAGACACACAGACAGACAGACAGACAGACAGACAGACGGACGGACGGACAGACGGACGGACGGACGGACAGGCAGGCAGAGTGAGTGAGTGCGTGAGTGAGTGAGTGAGCGAGCGAGAAAGAAAGACTGAGACATATAGAGAGAGACAGTCAGACAGAAAGAGAGAGAGAGAGAGAGAGAGAACGAGAGAGAACGAGAGACAGACAGACAGACAGACAGACAGAGAGGCAAAAACAGGGACAGGTGAGCTGACAGAGAGACGTATACTTGACGAATGACCGTTCATCGACCCTGATTAGCTAAGACTGTTGTGTAGATGAACGAATCCCGATTAGTCACAGACACTGTTAATTAGCGTTGATTAGAAATTAAATGGATTATTTAAGGAAAATTTGCATGCCATTCTGAAATGAAATCCCTACCAAAGTCTCTCTGTCTGTCTGCCTCTGTATCTGTCCGTCTCAGTCTCTCGCTCTATATTTGTCTGTCTGTCTACATGTATATCTCTGTCTTTGTATTTCTATCAGTCCGTCTCTGTCTCTATGTCTATGTCTGCCTGTCTGTCTGTCTGTCTGTAAGTCTGTCTATCTGTCTCTGTCTGTCCGACTCTGTCTCTTTGTCTGTCTCTCTTTCTCTCTCTTTTCACTCTGTCTCTGTTTCTGTCTCTCTGTCACTCTCTCTCTCTCACACACACACTCTCTCTCTCTCTGCCTCTCTCTCTGTCCCTGTCGCTGTCTCTCTCTCTCTCTCTCTCTCTCTCTCTCTCTCTCTCTCTCTCTCTCTCTCTCTCTGCCTCTCTCTCTGTCCCTGTCGCTGTCTCTACCTGTGTCTCTCTGTCATTCTATCTCTCTCTCTTGCTGTCTCTGTCTCTCTTTTTCTCTCTCCTGCTGCAGAGCGCACCTGTTAAGACCTTACAACGGATGACAGATCGTCAAAATGTTTGCCTATAGCCACTGATTCCTGGATTCGAATCTTGGACCATGCATGGTTATGCGTCATGTCAAACTGATAACGCCAGGTGACCTGTAAGGAGTTGGTTGATAAATTGCTGGGTTACTGTTGCCTTGTATGCGCTTCAGCCGGAAAATTCTTCAATCCCAGACCATTTTGTGTAAATTTCCGGTGGGAGGATATTTGGTAATCTTTAACCTATAATCGAAAATTTATATAGCGCCACTTAAAGAGCGATCTATAAATATCTAACTCAGGATAATATTAATGTTTCTCCGCACTATCGATCAGATCGTCGTTTCAAAAGCAGCATTAGAACACTCCTCATCTGGCCTCTCACTCTCAGTTCTTGCTTTTATGTAATTAAACAATACAATACAGTCATAGGCGAAGGGGAAATCTCAGTGGTAGGTAGGCAAGAAGGCGCAGGCTTTAACTTCTGCCTGAAACAAAAATAAATCCAGAATAATGATGCGTGTGTGAATTAAGTAGTCTATGTATGTAGACTGCAGTGTGGACCATATAATTATACGGTCTATACCGTACGTAGCCGGTAGACCTTACCAGTAACTTCCTTTTTGTGAAAAGTAAAATCTGGCATATGCCTTCTCCTTATCTTTCTCCCGAAAACCCAAGCACCTCAATTTGGGGAGAGGCGAATACCCCTCCCTTCCCGCCTCCTACGCCTATGAACACAGTGCAATACAATGCAATTGTATTTTAATGACGCCCACCTTACAATTTCAGAAGTGCACATTGAAACCGGGTAACAGAATACGTCAAGAACATTGTCATCTGTCTGCGCGAGTACCAAGAGTTACACAACATTCGCTGCCAATTCTCCTGTCCGCAACTTAGGTGTGATTTTCGACAAAGACCTTAGCTTATCGGAACATATCACTCATCTTAACACCTGTCCCGCTTTTGTCTGTTGTTAATGTTAAACTTAACTGTTGCAACTTGCCCTTTCACCGCTCAAATAAAACACCTT
>JACEVL010000327.1:1013483-1037687 GCA_020284085.1 Aporrectodea caliginosa | reverse complement strand
GTGTTACTATTCTTTCTGGGTCTCTTCCTACAGCCCTCTCCCTCCTCAAAACCTTCTTCTTCTCTAGTGGTTCTCGCACTGGGAGCTCTACTGAATGGCCGCTGCTGCTAGCGGCGTTATATAAATTAACAAATACAATACAGCGGTTGCGTATATAATTCAGAGAATGGATTGGAATCCAAGATTTTAAGGACAGCTTATGAGACTTAAGCCGTCGATGTTTATAAGAATAAACGTCTTTACAATGTTTACCGAACTTGTTTCTGTTACATCAATCTACGCAAAGAGAGGATCTCTGGTATACAGCGATTGAACGAAAAATAAAGAATATATAGCATCTGGAAGAAACGATTTAAAGGTGTTTAAGCAGAGCTTTACGATTAAACCGGAATTAAGTGTTTAACGACATCTTGTGGCTGTCAGGGCTGTACGTTGACATCGACCTTGTACAATTAATATAAGAATTCATGCAGGAATAAAAAAAGGAAAGGAATTGATTAGAATAAATCTAAAATTCTAGTGCAGAGAAAAACGTTTTTAACAAGAAAGCTTTATAATGTGTAAATTCATGTAAACCAAAGTGCGTTTATGCAGTTGGATAAATAAAGAATATACTTACTTACTTACTTACTTACTTACTTACTTACTTACTTACTTACTTACTTACTTACTTATTACCAACTTAACTTAACTTAAAAAAATCCAACAACAACAAAACGAAAAAAATATTCCCCTGCAGGCTATTATTTAACCTTGGTCTTGAGTCCGTGACTTGAGTGCACTAGTCTTCCTTTCTAGTCCTAGGTCGCTCTCTAACTTATCATTGCATCGGGAATCCTTTGATTAGAGCATTCATGTTTATTATTATTATACAGCGAATTTGCATAGCGTTCCTTCAAGGATGCCTACTCAGAAGCGCTCCCAGCCCAACCCTGGTCGAACAGGACAGTCTTAAGGGCAATAAAAACGAAACAGAGTGGCAAGCATTTGACGGATCGCGGTATGGTGCTCATTTCAGGTCAGAGGACCGGCTACGGAGAAGATGCGGCGCTGCCTGACAGCAGTTCGCAAGAAAGGTGCAATAAGCGCGAGTAGTGCAGCTGAGCGGAGAGAGCAGCGGCGCTGGACGCATATGGTGGAGCAGCAGAGCTCCCAAAAGTACGGAGGGGCTAGACCCTCAATACAGCGCTGCACTAAGGGGCCGTCCATAAATGACGTCACGCACCTGGGGGAGGGGGTCGGAAATTTGTGACGATGTGTGACATGGGGTGGGGGTCGGAGTAGTGTGACGTCACACCAGGTCTATGTTATTAAATTTAACAATTAACAACAATTTAATTTTAATAATAACAGCACTAATTTTGAGGATGAAATTTTCGTTATTTTTTATTATTTTAATGTATACGGGCACCATTATTCATAATTTTCTAATTATTTCAATATTTGGTCACCGTTAGATTTTAAAATATTCATGCTTTCGCTATTTGTTCCACGAAGGAGCATTTTGCTTCGCCATGGAAATTGGTTTTATAGGGGGGGGGTCAGAGCTTTGTGACGTCATTTTCAGAGGGTCTTACTTTTGTGACGAAGTGTGACGAGGGGGAGGGGGTTAAAAATCGGCCAAAATAGCGTGACGTCATTTATGGACGGCCCCTAAGACAGAAATTCGGTAAACAATGCGCTGTGGATAAGGGAGACAGTGGAGTACATCCAACAGTTACTCAGTGATCCGTCCAAACCTGGTAATGCGGCCAACAAGACGGGCCGCAGTGCGCATGAATCTATTCAGGGACCCGAGCAGTTACTGTTACAGTAGGCCTAATAGTTTCAGTTTAACAACACTGCGTGATTATAAAGATCATTAGCGTCGCCCTAATAATAATAATTACGACAATTTATATGGCGCCGTAACAAGGCCATGCCGTTACAAGGGCGCCCTACTCCTTCGTTTAAGAGCAAGTTAAACGAAATTCAGATCTTCTGTATAATTTATTATAGCGTTGAAAGAAGTCTTATAAAAGGTGTCTAAAAGAACCTGATTGATTTTGCTTAATATTTTCCGACGTTTATGGCTGCTAGGGAAGTTGACGCCGACCCCAATTTAAATTATATTCGTACTCTGGTAGTGCCAGTCCCAAGCCTGAAGAAAGGAGGAGGGCTACGCTGATCATTATTATCATTATTATTATAAATTATACTGTCATTTATTACGCGCCTAAACAAAGAATCTTGCACAAAACGCGTAACAGGAAAGTCTAATCATAATAAATCTTGAACAAATAAGTCTTAAGATCATCTGTGTCATCACCCAGCGTCGTTAAACTAAACAACATACGTACGTAGGTATTCGACTCAACCGTTGAACGGCTGTAAGGCGAAAAACGGTCTAAGCCAACGGCCACAGTAGCCATAATAATATTATCTAAGTAAACAACGAATACTAGCACAATTTTAACGTTATCCTATGACACCTTTAAATCGTATCCTCCTATTCTATAAATAACTAATTTTCGTTATTAATTTTTTTGAGCTGTAATATGCCAAAAATAATCTTTGTCGGCGGCAACGGCCTATGTAGTCATAAGCTGCCGTTAAACTGAGGATCCATCCAGCCTGTAACTTATGAATAATATGTACGTAGATATTCGTCTCACCCGTTGAACGGCTGTAAGGTGACGAACAGTTGACGCCAGCGGCATGACAGTAACCATAATATCTAAGTACACAACGGATACTAGTACATTTTAACATTCTGCTAACACACCTTTAAATTAAGTTCGTCTGATGATATAAATACCTAATTCTTGATCTACATTTAATTGTGCTTTGTGCAAATTCTAACGGTCGAGCGATTAGATGAAACAGCATGTCTGCCATTACGTCTCTGTACTCCCCCTCCCCTGCATGACACGCGAATAAGCTGATGACTTGCGCTTGGCTTTAGAGCAGGGCTTTCGAAATTGTGAGTTTGCGATCACGATTATGAATTCCAACGTTGAAGGACAGACCCCTATACCTAATTCCGACCATCAAACTGGGTTCTGGGCTCTGGCTCCTTATTGAACCCATGCAATGAGATATATTATAAGCACTAGAGAGACCATGACGTATCTTCCCTTAACACAGATGTATTGTCACAATAGCTAAGCGACCTTGACCCTGGCGAGGCATTCTAAATATAGATATCGACGGTTAGGGCCATAACAGTTACTATCTATTACCGAGAGTTCGACAGTTAATGGAATTGAAATGACGCGTTTTGATTGGTTGAAATTCATGGACGCTTAAGCGAGACTGTTTAATTTCTTTTCGAAGCTTACGCCTTGCAAAAAGTACAACAGACACAAAATAACAACTTATCGATGAAATGATATTCCAGCGGACTTGTTTTCGGGCGTTAGTAAGTTGTTACATCCAAACGCTACACAATTTAGCTTCGATCGTTTCACCATTTTGAGCGACTTAAGGGTCGAGGTCGTTTTTGATCGGCGGCCTCAACATAGATAGCAGATACTCTCTCTTGTGATGTATTTATATATTATACGTCTCATCGGTTGATGCCTTGTGCATTAGACACCGGCGCAATAGAAGTTGCTAATTACACTGCACAGTGGCGATCATCGACTTTGAACGACGTATTGATCAGCTTATTTTTAATAAACGAAAACTGATTGACACTATGACGACGGCGCTATTATGACGTCATGATGCGGTGGAGAGCAGTCATTGTTACCAGCGGGCAGGAAATCAATTAAACTGCGTAAATTCAATGCCGTCCAATAAGAATTGCGAAAACTGTTGGGTTTAACCAATGAAAATGCGAATTCAAATGTAAACGTAAATATAAATCGACGAGATTTCTCAACGCCACCGCTTCAGGGAGACCAGTTTAGGTCCTTGAGGTGGTCAGCAGATGCATAGAGGCTCTACTCGGAGCTGAATCATCTGCAAAGTTCACTTTCAAATAACTTATTCTCCGATGCGGACGGCTATACATGCATCGTTAAGCTTCTAGAGCGAAACGATAAAAGCGTGGCATATTTGGCATCCGTGCGTGTCACGCCGCAAAGGGCCTCGACTACCAACTTTCGAAGGCGGACCGTTCTGGACCACCAAGAGCCCCCTGTGCTAACCACGGCCAGGAAGCGTTCAGGTGGAACTGCACGGACCTAACCTACGAGTGATGGTATAGATCGCGCATTCGGCATTCTTTCCTGAATTATTCTCTTCCAATGCCATACACTAGATAACGCCGAAACCGTTATCACAGACTGGTCCCATATACTATGCGAAATTTGCTCGAGTGGATGAGCTATGTTGGCATGCAAGTTCCCACGAACGTTGTTGCTTCTGTTAATAATGTTCGGAAATCCTTGGTGTTACGAATCGTGATTGTTTACCGTATATTGGGGCTGCCTATCATCCACCATTAGTACTAGCAAATGAGCGTAGTATATCAGGACGTCCTACAACTTCACCGTCAAAACCTTAAGCGAGTTCGTATACGTATAACCAGATTTTTCTTACTTAGTGAAAGTGTTTTTCTGCTTTCACTTCAAACTGTCTTAATTTCCAAAATTGAAACCTTAATAATTCAAAGAATTATGCTGTGGAGATTTTCCCTTAGCCTACTTAAACAGCTAGGGTTACGCTGTTCAGAGGTTAACACTTTAACGTCGAAAGTGTAACCTACTAAAAGCGACTGGGAAACCAGTGCAGCAGCTCGTCAATAAAGTGTTAAACACTAGAGTTTCACATATCACTCTGCCAGTATGTTTGTGGGTCTCATAATTATGAGACTCGTGTGGTGATCTGTATACGGGCCTCATATGGGAATATGGGCCCTGTATGGACTTCATGAGGGCATTCTGGCTCTTCTAGTCAGAAAACGCTATTTTAGGCCCTGGATTTAACTACGCGCTGTGAATAATAATATTAAGGCTGGGTCTCTCGGACTCATATGGAAAAATTACTTAGCATAAATAAACTATAATGGGTTTAGGAATAAAAGTAGCCAGCCATGGCCAGAATCCTGACGGCAACATCAGCCGTTGATGTTGATGTTGGGGAGGGGGATAGTTTAATAGATAACACTCTTGCCTGAAGTTTTCACGGACCCGGTTTGATTCCCGTAAGGCCCCCTGGGTTTAGCTCATGCCTTCATTCCTAGGTGGCAGCAAAAGTACAATGAGCTTGCGCCTTGCATGGCAGCAACTTTATTTATCTCTAAATAATTTGTGACGCTAATCATCTTTGTTATGAAAAAGCGTCGTTAAACAGCAACAGACTATTATGATGACGTAATAATTATGGTCGGCTATAATTGTTTGCACAGGTTTTGCCTTTAAATAGAAAACAAAGAGTTTGCTGTATTCTCAACAAGTTTCTGGATGAAGATAACCGCCTTAGTCTGCGTATCACCTGTAAGGTCGCAAGATATTCATTGAACCAATTTATCGGTTTTTATTTAATAGAAAAACAATTCTTTTCAGCATAGACTATATTTGCATCTAATCGTAGCTATTAATAACTAACTAGCTACCCTGGCAGCCTCAAGATGTAGCTTAACAGAATAATGTCATGATGAGCGTCTTAACAAAACCAATTTAGACACCCTTCAATAACTTTTCCGTCTGCTACATATACGCAATTTCTCCAAGTCATTCTGTAATGGTACAAAAAATGTTCGACTATGAACTTTAGGAGTAACTCCGTCACTGTCCATGCAGTACCAGTCCCAACCCTGGATAAAGGAGGGTCTGAGGACCAGTTGTACGACATCTCATGGCAACATCGGCAGTTGATGTTGATGTTGGGGAGGGGGGATAGTTTAATGGATAACACTCTTGCCTGAAGTTTTCACGGACCCGGTTCGATTCCCGTAAGGCCCCCTGGGTTTAGCTCATGCCTTCATTCCTAGGTGGCAGCAAAAGTACAATGAGCTTGCGCCTTGCATGACTGCAACTTTGTTTATTTATGTCTTTTGTAATTTGTGTTCTTGTGAATTGTTTAATCGTCATAACATGTACATTAACAATTGCACGAGTGACATGTGTTATTATTACCCTCACCAGGCGTGGTTTCCTGGCTAGGATGTTGTACAGTTAAGCCATATAGTGTTTTTTTTAGTTTACTATTTACTAACTTTTTCGCTACTATTTGATAACTTTGTATAACTTTGTATGTACAGCGCCGTGCGTTTGCCAGCGTTTAATAAAGAACACACTTACTTACTTACTTTATTTTTTTCTATTTTCCGCTGACAACTAACGCCCTTCCATGATGGGAGTTCATTTGCTGCAAAGATTAACTGCAATCGGTCGATTTCCTTCCAGTTTTCCTACTTCCAATGATAAATATTGAAACGACAAAAGTCCCTTGCCACGGACGTCACTGCAGGATAAACGCGTCGACGGTACAATGACCAAGTCAGTTAGTTTCATCCTTTGTTATAACAGCGTTGTTTTAAAAATTATTGATTACCCATTGTTATCCTAACCAGTTATTAACAGTGACACTTGGTAAGGTCGACGTTAACGGCTCAGGAGGCAGGAAGTTGGGGCGCGGTGGTGTAGGAGTATGTTCGGTGCCTTGCAGCTGGAGGGTTGCGGGTTCTGAATCCACCTCAAAGTCGCCGCGTAGGGACCCTGGGCAAGTCCTTCACTCGCAATTGCTCATGGCCACGGCGTGAAACTCCGATTCACCGTCCGCGCAGTAGTCGGGAGCGCCTCTGAATAGGAATCTGGTAGGGGCGCTATAACAAGTGTACAAATACAATACAATACAATTAAAACTTTGGTGATACTAATAATATTAAAATTAATTTACGACACCTTTAAATCAGAGATTTCCAAACTAATATATATTGCATTTTCACTCAAACGTCTTCAATGGTTTTTGGAAAAAAATAATCTAATTTCAAAAAACCAATCTGGCTTTCGAAAATACAAAAGTACAATGGATCAAATTCTTAAACTTCAGGATATTATTCTTAAAAAACTTAGAAATAAAGAGCATGTTCTAGCTATTTTTATTGACTTTGAAAGAGCTTATGATATGTTGCATGTTCCTACGCTTTTGAAAAATTTTCAAAAATTGGGAATAGGCGGTAATACATTTAACTGGGTTGAAAACTTTCTATCTAATAGAACTTTTCAGGTTAAGGTAGGGGCAGAACTTTCAGATAAATTTATACAACAAAATGGTACTCCACAAGGGTCAATAATTTCTCCTATTTTATTCCTAATAATGATTAATGATATTCCCACAGGTGTGGATGGTGTAGAAATGTCCCTTTTTGCTGATGATAGTGCTATTTACTTTGGACAGAGAAATATTAAAACATTAGAAAATAAAATTCAATCATCGATCAATTTAATACAGAATTGGTGTAATGAAAATGGTTTTAAAATATCAATTAATAAAACGACTGGAGTCCTCTTTTCCACAAGAAATAATTTAGCAAGGATTACCATAAAGATTGATCAAAAACAAATTAAAATGGAAAATAAAGTAAAATTCTTAGGAGTCATTTTCGATAGCAAATTGACTTGGAAGCCACACATTGATTATGTAATTGAAAAATGTAAAAAAAGGTTAAATCTTATCAGAGCCATTAGTGGCTATGGATGGGGAGCTTGTAAGAAAACTCTTCTAACCATTTATAGAGCACTAATCAGGTCTATTTTAGATTATGGTGATGTTGCATATTCTGCAGCTTGTAAATCATACCTGGATAAACTTTCCTGTATCCAAACAGAAGCACTTAGATTATGTTGTGGAGCACCCAAAGGTACTGCAGCAGCAGCACTTCAAAATGAATGTGGGGAATTACCACTTCATTTAAGACGACTCCAAAATTCAATAAAATTTGGAGCTAAAATTTTGGGCAGTAAATTTCACCCCATTAGAAGATCTATGGAAAACCACTGGACAAATGTTTTCAGGACATCTAATAGTAAAGAACATTCAATCTATACTCGTACCACTGAATTCTTTTCTTCAATTGATACATCATTTATTGGCCCATCCTTCCCTTCTACTCCTCCTTGGTGTAACAAAGAAATAGAAGTTGATTTAACTCTGAAGAAATGTATTAATAAGAAAACTGATAATCCTGAATTTCTAAAACAGTATGCCTTAGAATTAATTTCTAAATATGACTCTTATATACATATCTATACTGATGGATCAAAAGTAGATGATCTTGTTGCTGCTGCTTTCACAGTACCGAGTTTAAATGTAGATAAGAAATTTAGATTGTGTAATAAATCAACTATATATGCAGCCGAGTTGACTGCAATTATTGAAACTGTTCTATGGATATTAAATAGTGAATGTTATAATAACTGTAAGTTTGCGATTTTCTCTGATTCATTGAGTGTTCTTAAATCAATAAAGAGGTCTTACTGTCAATCTAGACCTACTTTATTAAACGATTTACTATATCACATTAGCAAATTAAATTCTAACCAAATAAGATTCATTTGGATCCCAAGTCACATTGATGTGGCAGGCAATGATAGAGCAGATACTTTGGCTAAAGAGGCTCTTACAATTGATCACATAAATTCTATTAATTATCTTGAACTTCAGGAAATTTATACTTTAATAAAACTTTATATAATAAATAAATGGCAAATAGAATATAGTGGTGATAGTAGAGGTCATTTTTATAAATCTATGTGTCCAATTGTTAGTACAGATATTAAATATTTAGAACCTTTTAGACATAAGGAAGTTCAAATTTCTAGACTACGTCTAGGAGTAGCCAATACTAATCAAAGGCTGTTCATTATAAAAAGGCATGATGATGGTCTATGTGATACTTGTAAGGTCAAGGAGACAATCCATCACCTCTTACTTGATTGTAAAAAAGAAGATATTTCAGAGGTATTAAGAAATAAATGTCAATTATATAAACATGAAGTTTCCGTTAAAACCCTTTTGACGGTAAATTTATTTCAGAATGAAGTGTATAGGTTAGTTAAAATAATTAATAAAGGTAAAATTTTGTAAATGGATGTTTTAGTGTGTTTTTTTTTTTAATGCAACTAGTTTTATATCTTACTCAAATCTGTAAATATTTAATTACTCTTTTACTAATACATTGTTATTATGCAATTACATGTATGTACTGTGTTGCAATGCTGGTTACCATATTATTATTATTATTCAACTTTGGTTTTTCAATAATACATATTACATGTGGTGTGGTTTGGTTATTATATCACAGTAGATATTATGTTGCATAATACTGCAGTACTGTGTTGCAATGCAGATTATTGAAATATTCATAAACTACTTCTTATCAACTGTTGATTATTGAATATGTTATGTCAAAATAACAAGAACTGATGTGAGAAAATTTTAAATATTACCTATTGGTAAATGAATTTCTGTTATTACCATATTATTGTTATTCAACTTTGGTTCCTCAATATAAGATATGATTTGGTTTGGTTACTGTATTACAATAGCTACTATGTTGCATAATATTCAGTAATGTGTTATAATAAGAGATCTGTGATTATAATTTTAATGTATTGAAACTATACTTTAAACAATTATAATACATGTATGCTATGTTATTGAATGAACTTTTATTACATGTATAGTATGTTAGATACATGAACAGTTTAAAAGAGTACTTAGTAAATTTTGTATATGGATCAATTGCTGCATAGTTACATAACATTGTTTAATTTGCATGAAATCTTTTGTCAGAATATAGAAATCATAGACAGAATAAGATGAACTACCTTATGTTAAAAAAATATTGAATATAGTGAAATTGTAAAGCTCTGTTTGACACATTTGATGGTGTCATACGGATGCTATAAGTTTCTTGTAATCATTGAATTGTATCTTTCCTGTATTGTCGTCAACGGCCTTTGATGTCATAAGACGACGTTAAACGTTGGATTAAACTGTAACTGCTTCCTCCATGTCTATTAGATTACATTAAAAGTCATTCAAAGGACTTAAATTCAAAGGACTTAAATTCAAAGGACTTACGTTCACAGGACTTAAATTTAACGGGCTTAAATTCCAAGAGCCTAAATTCAAAGCAGTTGTTAAAAACTTTAATACTACGAATAATGTTAGGCTCATTTTAGACACCTGTAAATCAGAGGTTTCTTATCCCATATATATCACATTTTCAATCAAACTTTCAGTATCTACTAGATAAAAATTAAGACAAGTAAATCAAAGGACTTTTAATTAAGTTTCTTTAAGTTTCTTTTCAAATCGACGTCAACGACCTTGACAGCCACAAGATGTCCTTAAACCCGATCTGAACATCAAATACCTGTCAAACTTTAAACCCATCTCCAACCAATATTTCAAAAATTCTTGAACTTCTCTTCGTTGTACGGATCAAGAAACACATTACTTCATTCCCTCATTTCAGTCCTTACCAATCGGCTTACCGTGAAGGCTGCTCCACAAAAACTGCTCTCGCCTTTACGCCTTTGCAACCTTTGACATCGTAGACCACTAGCTACTCCGTCCAAGACTCACCAAAAATCTTCTATGTCTTTGGGACAGCCTTAAACTGGTTAGCTTCATACCTAGGTGACCGGAATGCGCGGGTGGGCATCGGTACCGCTCGGTCTGAGTCCACACTTTGCACTGTTATCGAAGAATAACTATAATAGTTCCCTTATTTATTCTTTCCTCGTGGGTATTATGTAATCGAAAAACGGGTGGATCCAGAGCTTAACGACATCCTATGGCATCAAGTGACGTTGCCGTCGATAAAAATTATTTTGAACAGCTTGAGCTCACCGCTCGTTGAGCGTTGCACAGCTACGACAAAAGAGTTAGAATAGAGGACTGTTCTTTTCATTTTACTTAGGCTATATTTCGAATATCACACTCAATTGAGGCAGACGTGTATTTATTTCGAACAGTTCTCACCGTTTGCATAGCATAAGACGTAGATTCTGAATCATTGATAGGAGTTCAATCATTGGATGCATTCATAGTAGGAGAGGAACTTGGTTAAAAGGTGTCTAATACAGACCAATATTATTCAGTAAAGGCCTGTATTTTCGCGAAATCTTGTGACTGCACATCGAACTCTACGTCAAAGGAAAGTCGGTTTTAATGAGTCGCAAAAATGTGCATGTGTCAACTTTTGGACTTTCCATTGCGCTATACTTAAGGGTTAAGATGTTGATAAAGGCTTTTTGAAGCTCCACAGTGTAAACCAGAAATATATCTAGTAAGATTGTACGTTTTTGGCATTTATTTATTATATATTCTATAATATGTGGTCTACAAAATAACTTATTATCAAAGATGACTTTTAGAAACTTTGCTGTTTACTGAATTCTTATATCGTCGGTTCTTACAATTATGTGAATTTTTGGTATATTAGACTTTTTAGTACCTATAACTCACCCATTTTTACTGATTGATATTTTAAAACCATTTTCGTGAAATCATTTATCAATGGAATCTAAAGAATTTGGAATTTTTTTTCTAACTGTTTAATAATGCGATGTCGTACATAAATATCGGTGTATGGTTTGCTATTAGTTATTGAATATTTGAACGATGAGAAATATGTAAGATACAAAAGAGCTGATTTAGAGGTGTCTAAGGAGATCTTTTATACGATTTGTGAAATTATAGTGTTTAATGACATAATATTGTGACTGCACCGTCGACTTTGCCTTAAAGAAAATTAAGTAACTTTCTATTATTCGTAGAAAGTTGATTATATCGTAATCGTAATCGTAATCTCCAAACTTCTAAAAGCGCCACTCGAAAGCCAAGCGCAAAAGTTCTTAACTAAATCTCACTTGTCCGAGGGAGGTCCGAGTCCGGTTTCCAGAGCAGAGAGTTGTCTTTTAGGTAAACACAGGATCAGAAGATCAGGATAAGAGTTCAAAAGGAGACTTTAGATTGTAGTGGAAAGCCTTGGGGGTGATGGATAGAGGAGCCTGAGGCAGATGATGGTGGATGATTGGCGATGATGGTGGAGAACCGAAAAGTGCGGAATTCAGGAGGTAGATCGTTCAAGGATTGGTTAGCAAAAGTTTAACGGGCTTAGTTGCAGTTTAACCACGCTGTCTTAACAAAGATGAAGAGCGTGACCCTCTTTATTTATCCCGACTATGACAGTACGGTCAGTGACAATGCAAATCTTATGGCATCAATGGCTGTTAGCAGTTTCACCGAAGCAAGACTTTTTCTTAATTTAATTCTGATGAGAACGATTATGTAATTACTGCTTAACGTCACTGTGATAACAAAGATGATTAGCGTCGCCCTCCTTCTTTCTCAAGGCTAGGGACTGGCACAGTCAGAGTTCGGGTAGTGGTGGAGTTTCACCCAAGATGGATGAATGGATGCAGAGGTTAACCATTCTAAAACCATAAATAACTCTCGTTCGCAGGTTACACCATAAGTACACTCGATATAACTCCACCACTACTATAGTCTGTGTCACTATACTACTAGAGGTGCCAGTCCCGACGCCTGTCGAAAGGAGGAGGGCGATGTCAACGACCCTGGTAGCCATAAGATGTCGTCAAACACGGGAACTATAGCTACCGTCCACAAAGATAGCAAACTACAATTGTAAAAATGTCTTTATGTAGTGATGTTTATTATTCCTCACAAGTTTATTTTCACGGGGCTTGGCACACTGGGAGCGCTTCTGAACGGTTCACCCTACGAGAGGCGCTTTACAAATGTTTAAATACGATACGATACGATACGATGTCCACTACTGAACAGTCACAAGATGACGCTAAACGTTGAATAACAGTATGTTATCCTTAAAGTTCTTCTTAGACACCTTTAGTTGTGTTTAAGCCGTGCTATAAATAACGTCATGCGACAAAGTCCTTCAATTTCGTGTCTTCTGATTGCAGTCAAGAGTTGAACAGTCTCTTAGGCTAACTCCGAGAGGCAGCCAAAGGTAGGAAGTTTTAGCGACTTCATTTGCTTATCCTCGGTATACGACGACAGTCGTGTCCCACGCCGTCTCATCTTCCCACCGACAGTGTATGGCAGCGTAGTAATTAAAGCTGAGTTGGTTACGGGGCGCAGATGAAGAAGAAATCTCGAAAAAAATGTTCTCCCTGGCGGGGATTTGAACCCCCGACCTCTTGGTTGATAATCCAGAACGCTATCTAACGGACTATCGCGCATCCAATTGACCCCTTAAGTTAAGTTCAGATCTATAGGTCAGGCATGTAATGAGACTCATGGCCTGGGTTGATATTGTTGGAATATTTAATCAGTAAACCATCCATTATCTCAGTTTAATTATAATTATCCTTGCAGCGTCATGCAAAATAAATAATTCGCGTGAACTGCAGTATATAGGCGAAGAAGCCGCAAGATGTCGCTAAACACTGAATGCTACCAACTGAAATAAAACGCTCCAGTTAGACACCTTCAATAATGTTTTTTCGTGGTAATATAGCCTAATAAACATTAATTCCGTAACTTCGGTTTTTGATAAATTCCTGGAAGTAATTGAACGTAAACCGGGACCAGTTGAAACCGGTTGAAACGTAAAAAATCTTAAAGTTGGAAGCAGCCAAGTGAATAGCAATGTCATTGACTTCGTCTAAAAGCTCCATCTTCAACTAATTAACTGCCAGTCCCAAGCCTGGATAAATGAGGAGGGCGACGATGATAATCTTTGTTAAGACACAACGTCATAGAACAGAAACAATAACTAATTAATTATTTGCCTTCTCTATCCAGTGAGTTCGGTAAAGTGACTCGGCTTCTCAAAAATGAGATTACGTATTAATTTTTGTGTGCTGAACGACATCTTGTGGTCTGAACTGTTGAAGTCGACATTCAGTTTGAGATTCAAAACAGACAAACATTTTAATAGGATAGAGTAAGAGACCTCGTTATCTGGTGATTTTTTAAATAATAATTCCAACATTTATTTTTCTATTTTCCTCTGACAACGATCGTTCCTTCCATGATGGGAGTTGATTCGCTTCAACGATTAATTGCAATAGGTTACCCTTCTACGATTTGCTACCAGATTTTTCAGGCCCCAGGGATAAAATTGGACGATAAAAATCCCTCGCCAGATAAGGTGCGCAAATGAAACCTGTGGACGTCCTTGCAGTGTGAACGGTGCAAAGGTAAAATAACATTTTGTTAGTTTAATTTTTGTTATGACACAGCGTTGCTAAAAATAGTTGACCAACCGTTAAAAGTGACTTTAGGTGAGGTCGATGTTAACGGCTTTGAGGGGCAGATGTTGTCGTTAAAAACTTTGGTCCTACGAATCATAGTCGGCTTTTTAGACACCTTTAAATCGGAGATTTTTACGCTATATATAAATCGCAATTTCGCTGAAATTGTAACTGTACACCAGCTAAGTCCGTTAAGTTTGAGGTCGATGTTAACAGCTTTAGCGCTGTTAGCAGCCACAATACTTCTTTAAAAAACTAAAGTCAACTATCAGCACAATCATCGAGTCTACAGTCATCTACAAACAAGTAACGCTTTAGCAGCAGATAACCGTCGAGACATCTTTCACACAAATAACCAATAAAAATGGCCACGGTATGACGTCAGTCACGTGACCATTCATCCCAAATAAGTAATACAAAATATATGGAATTAAGCAAAAGTCATCTATGAACAGATACACAAAGGCGCACGGCATAACTCCAAAGCTGTAAAAAATTCAGCGCAAATACTGACAGTGGGGTGAAAAATTCACCCCAGGTTTAACTTCAACGTTTTGGTAATTATTTCTGGCTAACGATTGTTGTCATTACAAAGATGATTAGCTTCGCCCTTCTCTTTCATCCAGGTTTCGAAATGGCAACATAAGAATATTAGGCGCTGTCGAAATGAACGTCAGTGGTAAAAAAATTAAGTAAGTAAGTATATTCTTTATTGAACCAGTTGCAATCCATTAAGTACAACAGTTTAACGACATCTTACGACATAACAGGCTGATGCAGTTACTAATAATTATTATATTGTATCGGTTTCAAGCGTTTAACGATGTCAAAAGAAACGAGTGTTTTAACTAGTGTTAAGCGACATGTTATTTTAACATGGAAGTTCACGTCGAGCATAAACTTATCCTGATTCCAACGTAACATCGGACGATCTCTTTAATATTCAGTTTAACGACATCTTATGGCAGCAACGGCCGCTGAACGTAATCGTATCCGTCAACTCCAAATCTCTTACGACACCGGCTTATCAGTAGTCCAGCTTAAAGCGATATGGTTTTTTTTCTCCCCCTACCCCATCCCCACTGCTCCAACTGTCCAGCAAATGGCAGCCAAGGCCGATGATTCTCTTTTCAGGGCCGTCATTAGTCATTACAGACGAAAACCACGTTCTTAGAAGCTTTCTACCAGAGTCCCGGAGTCACAGCTATAATCTACGAACTCGAGACCACGGTATTTAAACTGCCTGCCAAAGATTATGGGAATTTTATCCCTCGACTGCTGTATAAGAACATTATTATACTGAAAGCATCCAGAAGCCCACGGACAGGTCAGGCTATTAGGCCACGCTGGCTAGCCGCCTCAGAATCTGCCGCATAATGCACTAAGCTTATTGCTTGTTTAGGTTGCTACTATGTCAACTTGATTTTTCTTCTAGTAAACGAATAGGCCTATGTGATGATGATGATGATGATGATGATGATGATGATGATGATGATGATGATGATGATGATGATGATGATGATGATGATGATGATGACGATGACGATGACGATGACGATGACGATGACGATGACGATGACGATGACGATGACGATGACGATGACGATGACGATGATGATGATGATATTCACGAGAGCTGCATCGTTACAGAGGGGTCCGAGTCCAGTTGCTAGCGAGACCACGGTGAGGAGGCAGAGAGACTGCTAAGGTGGGTTTCGTCGAGGATGAGAACGCTTCGAAGGCGGAGCATTGGATGGATTAATTAGGGTAGAGTTTACGTCATACCGTAGGGTACATGGAATATTAGTAATTTCAAAGTGTTTCACATTGAACGAAACAGGTATCTAACACAGTTGCTTTTTAAAACTGTTCGGGAATCAAACATAACTGAATCTAGGTTTACTAGAAAATGAGTACAATTATGAAGTTGATTATGTATTGCAATATTATTGCCTAAGTTTTGGTTTCATTATTATAGAAGAATAACTAAATAACTACATAATGCCCTGCAATATTCCAACGGTAGTCTGCACGACGAGAATTGGATGTACGCCTATGGATGGAGTATTTATAATGAAAGAGGAACTAATTTTAAAGGTGTCTGTGACAGTAGAATATTAGTTTGTAACATTGGTTAATATTGGTCTATTAGAGACTTTTTGTGGCTGTACATCGAACTTTGCGTTTTAATTAATTGAAAATATGTAATTGTAAGCGAAAGCTAGGCAATATCTATTGCGCTATACCTAAAAGTTAATAGCAGGGATTCAGTTTGTTCACGAGACTAACTGGAGATAGAAGTATTGCTTAAGATAAGCTTAGCGCTGTTACAGTTACTGTAGCTGTTGATTTGTGTTAAATTATATAAGGTCGCCTTTGTATAAAAATCAGTGGATTTTACTGATCAAGTATACACACCATTTATAAATCTATCATATAGATATAGAACATTTGTGTGATTCGCTAAAATTGATTTTTTATGGTTAAATATTGAACACTACTTAGAATAGCTATTTGGACACCTCAAAATCGGCATTCTTAAGCTTATGTATAATGCCAATTTTAATTTATTTTTCAGTGTGTAATCATTAGGTCTTCATAGGCTAAGTTCCCGGAGTTATTTCCCATGCAGCTGTGCGTGATTTTTCACGGCTTTGTTCACGGCTTTTGTCGTGGTTTTCTATCCGGGTGCATCGTTTCCGCTTTATTTGCATAGCTAACAATTATAGTTCCCAAGCTTTCATGTATTTAACTGCTTCGCCTTGGTACTGCATAGTAAATGTTAGCCTGCCTTCAAATAACGAAATGCCTTGCGAATGCATTTGATTCGCATACTGAGCCATGATTGAGCCCGCTGTCGTTATTTGCAACGGGTTTAAGTGAACTTAAAATGTGCATATCTCTTAATTTAAACGGAATACCGAGATGAAAATAGTTGCGTTGACCTAGAATTATTCGCCCGTGTATCTGAATTTAATGTCCTCGTATTCAGCGGCTGCGCCACTTCGCCCCCTAGCGAATGGAAGTGCTGCCCTGAAATTGCTGCCGTGTAGCTCTACTCACTTCCGACTAATACACACAAAAGACCGAGAGGTACTAGAGTAAGAAGATTATTTATGGCGTTCAACTGTGCTAGCCGTTACTAAGCAGATATAGGCACACATACATCGCCACACACCCTTTACCATTCCCTTTCCGCTTTCCATTTTTTCCTCCCGTCTTCCTTCCATTTTTCTTGCCATCCCCTACCCATCACACTCCCCTCTCCCCTGCCTTCACCCTCCCTTCCCCTCAGCCGTCCCCTCCTGTCCTCTCCCGTCCCCTCCCTTCCCCTATCCTCCTACCAATCTACTCACCTTCACCGCCCTCTTCCCACATGTCCCATTTCCTCCCCTTCCCTCCTCTCCTGTCCCTGTCCTCTGTCGTCCCTCTCCTCTCCCTACCCTTTCATCCCCTCCCCCACATCTGCTAGCTTGTAACTGTCATCTTGCTTACCTTATTGGCTGGAGGCACTTTAAGGGGAGGCAACATCTAAGATTAAAGCACTCAATTTAGACAGCTTTAAATCGGGTGTTGCATCAACTATAAATACATAATTTCAGTCTGTTCTGAAATTTGATTAAAGGTGGTTGTCTCTATGCGATAGAATCGTAAGAATTGTTCCAAAAATAATTACACACCTCTTTTGAATGCGTTATTCGTATATAAGTAGAAGCAGATGCTTACCCTGCGTATGTTTTCTTGATTTCGGCCTATAAGTAAGAGCAGAAGAGCGATCTCGCTAGATAGATAAAACTATACTCAAATATGTTAGCTGCATGAATAGTTTAAACCAGTCAGTGATTTGATACTGAACTATCAATGTGTTTTTGCGTGTTAAAATATGTACCTGGCCCAGGTAGCAAATGTTAAAACTTCAACGAAGAACTGCATTGGTTTCCTTGTCGTTTTTAGTATACTCTTGTGAACACCTGTGAATTGGAGGGAGCTACACTTCGGCGTTCTTCGAATCTCTTGCTTCCACGTGGAGTGGGCTTCCACGCGTCGCCATAGCCCCATACGTCCCTTGCCGCCTGGACAAACTAGAGGTTGGGCCGGTCGCTATGCCTATGGGGTTGCTAGGCCCACCCCTGGGGTCGTAATGCCCTAGGGAGCCCTCCCTTTCGCCGTCCAGGTATTCCTCGTCGCCAGCCACGTGGAATTGGCTTCCACGCGGCAATACATACTCACTACTTCCTTCTACGGGCCGGGGTGCTAAACCCGGGGACCCTGGGAGTTCAAGCCAGGATTGTCCTCTGTGACCGCGGGAGGTCCCTGGATAGAAATAGGTGGGGTCTGCATCATCTAAATCACTCACGGTTTCGTCGTGACCTTCCTTACCAGGCTGACTCATATTCCTCTCCTGCAGGCGTCTAAGCCTCTCGCTTCTCCTCAGAATAGGAGGGTAAGTGGGGGGTCTAAAGTCATCTTGGGGGTTTGACGAAGGTGGGGGGTAATCGAGTGGAAAGCCGGGTCCCTGTCTGGGACCAACCGGTCGGTCTGAATTATCAGATTGCCCGACGCGGTCTGGGTATTCGAACGCGGTCTCATCATCAACAGAATACATTTCAGCCTCTAGGTCACTCTGTCGGTCTAAGACAGTCCGTAAAGCATTCATCGTTCTCAATTCACTCTCTCTAGATACAGCAATCACTTCGGCTATCATTCTTTCGGTCTTCTCGTCCTGCCTCCTGAAGGCGTCAGCCTGTCTCTGGTCTACCTTCTGTAACTGGCTAGCCATCGTCGTGGTTAGTGTTTCAATCGTTCCCAATATTCTATCTAGGGTAAGCGTGTTCAAATCCGATCTTACTTCCTTACTCGTGGACGCTATCAATTCATCCTCCCTCTCGGTCGGGTTTTGGCTAGCTAACATTTCACAAGATCTGGAAGCCATTTTGAAGTATTAATTCTAACAAAGATTCTGAACAGTTCCTACAGTTCTACACGGTACAACACAACTAATAGTAATCATTCACACATTCACTTCATCTCATTTACACAATCAAGGTCGGTAACAGTAAGGACACTCCAGGGCTTATCTACAGTTCCCTAATTACGGAGTCCTAGTTACACCTATTTAGCGCTGGCCTAACGTCGCTACGTTATAATTACCCTTTACAGTTATGCAGTCCTAAGTTACCTCGTAATCGACAGTCGGTCACTGTCCGTCGTCAAGTGGAAGCCAGCGGTCGCCTCCTCGTTCCTCGTGACATCAAAGTTCATCAGCGGACATGCGTCTGTCCTCCTCCGTCTCCTCTGGATTCGTCTTTAGCCAGGAGATGACTATTCTCAATGAGGCGTCCGAGTTTCTAGTTATAAATACGTGTTGCGCCTAGCACTTAATCTGAGAGATTGCCGTCTTTGTCTGTAGGCTGCTTTAACGAGGAAAGTTCGTTCTTCCCCGGTCTCTCTCGGCTTCTATCGTCTTCGTTACAGCTTGCGGTCCCTCTACATCATCTGCATCTTTGCAGGCTGCATCCGTCGTCTTCAGGCTTCGTCAGTTGAAGCGTTTCTCATCTCATCAGGAGGACCCAAAACACCACGTCAGTTGGCAGCCGAGAGAACAAGGTTTTTCTCTCGAACATTCCGTATTATAGTCACTTCTTCGTCACTTCCGAGTTGTAGGCGGCGTATGCCTGTTTTCTCGCTTGGCCATTGGTGGATGGCCCAAGTCGTCACTTCGTCAGTTGCCTGTAGAACTTTTAGATGGACGGGTCCACTTCATAGAGAGGCGGCGCCGGTCTCAGCTCAGGCGGGCGCGTCAACGTTCCACCATCCCAAGTAGGGATGGAGGCTATAGCAGTCTGCCTGTCTCTGCATACGTCTGTGTCCGCTGTCTGTCCGTCTAAATACTTCTCTAGTCTTTATTGCAATGATTACTTTACAATTACGATTATAGTAACTTCCCAATTTCCTTACATCCTTCTCTGCCCACGTTAGTCCGGGAACCGGACTCATAACTGTTGGATTCCTATTCTTAATTCAACTGTTATGGGACATAGGCAAACCCTTAATCAATACGATTCTACAAGTAATCATTCATTCCAGCAACATACACATTATGCACTCATTTTCTCACAATACCATGTATACCATTCATCTCACAATCATTAGACCTTAGACATCCATATTCCAGCAACATCTGTCATACATCCTACCATCGTACTAATCCGTTAATCATTTGCACGGTTAATCATGTCACTTCAACTACAGCACAGAGCTTCATACCACGTAATCCAATACTGCATCACAGCTTAGCTACATCACAATCTTCCATAGTAAAATCATTACTTCAACATCGTCAGACATCAGAGCTCATTCATAACCGAATTGCTTAGCAACTTAACACTTAGTACAACATCAATTGGATCAACATCCACCTAATACCATCATCACTTACACACATCATCAACATCTGTAGCTCGTACGCTACACACAGTTTCAATTTCACACATACAGCAGCGGGACTGGTCGGTCCGCTATCATCTGACACGCTTGTCTTCTCGTTGCTCGTACACTTCGGCTCTGTTTAACTGCATCAGTTTGAGGGTCATGACCTTACGTCGGTCGATCCTTCTGTCTCTTGGCTCGTGTTCCTCGCTCGTATATCAGATACTTCGTACACTCTGTCTTCTTTCCCTCTGTAGGTCGGTTCGTACACCATCGTACACACTTTACTCTGTGGTCCACTCGAATGTAGGTCAATCATACTTCCAGCGTTCATTCATTTCACGCATATGTTCGTTCAGCTTAATAAAAATCCTTCCATCAAGTAATATACGATAATCCATTCGTGTCTCAATCATTCTCTTAAACAACCAACATAATCAATCACTACAAATGCAAATAGTACCAACGTTCACTTAACAAAACAGTCACGTTATACTGCTCAGGATTCATTCGCATAATTCTCAATCATTCGTTCAGCAACACTTATCTCGTAAATCAATCAAATCATTCACTCAGTTACGGCAACATAAATCAGTCGTATAGCAATTCACTAGACTATTAATCAGCAATAAAATCGGCAATAAATGTTACATTACTATCATTAGCTTCAGATAGACAATTTCTACGGCTACATCATGATTTAGCATATATGGTCGTACTAACGATCGGCTATTCTCTATATTTTACTTTCACTACTTCGATCGGAGCCTTCAGCTCTCACGCGTTTCAACGAATTTTCGAACAGACATTTAACAGAGTTTAAAACAGTGAATTCCGTGACCTTCATCCATTGAATTCCGTGACCTTCTTCATCATCCATACTGCATCGGCTCTGGCATGGCTTACGGGTAGGCACGGAAAGTGCAAGCCCATACCCAGCTGGCGGATCTCACGAAAAACATTACGGCAACCATGAACTCGATCATGGCAACCTCTGGACCCAGCGTGGCATATACATCGTGAAGACTTTCCAGAAATGCGTCCTCCCTGCATCCGTACGGTTGGCCTACGAAGCGGTTGAGGAGCAACACACTTAAGGACCACGTGTTGTCTGACCACGGACGATCGCCTTGCCAAGGGGTGAGGCGAAGTGGTTGCGATAATGGTGGCAAGGGCGGATTAGGAGCGGGCAGGTGTCCCTCCTGAAGATACCAACCCTCCAGTATCTCACGCATCCCGTACTGTGTGGCCATGGTCTGTATCACACACATTGCCACGGACGTCAGGTCGAAGGGTGCTCCTAGCGCTGGTGCAAAACTGCGGAGGTGGTGAAGTCCTTCCGACGGGAGGCCTACATGGCCCTGACGGTTGAAGTAATTGAAGACCCGCCACAGGTAACCGGTGATTGGAACTCGCCAATGGGGGTGAGGTAAGGCAACAGCGTAACTTACCAGCGGAAGGCCAGGTAGTTCATCCGTTCCAGTCATCGGCGTCACAGTCGACCATGTACTAGTTGAAGCTGCTTGCGGTGGTGAACCATCTCGGCCACCTGCTGCGGTCGGTGGACCGTCGTCGACCAGCTCCTTCTTGTCCAAGTTGTTGGGGGTAGACGTCCTCCCTGCTGGTTCCTGGGTGAGCGTTTCCAGCCATTCTTCCACAGACGTGCTTAGGCTCGGCTCATCATCGATCTGCACTCCAGACGTAATCGAGTCGTCTCCCTTCTCGGCAGCCATTTTTCCACAAACAGTTCGTTTTTCCTTAATCAACCTCGTGTCTTTGACGATTTCCGTGACCAAAACTCTTCGCTTTACCTCGTAGTAATAACTCTTCTTTCGGACGACGCCTGTAGGTGCAGTGGTCTTTGTTTTAGCTTCTCTTATCATGAAGTCGCGGGAATCGGGTGCCATCACACGATTCGTCCCAAGTTTTGACATACGCGTTACAAATGGCTTATGGGCGGCTCCATAAGTCATACTCTGGGTGTCGGTAGAGGTCACTGAGGTCACGTATGCGATCTTGGATTGGTGATCGTCCCTTCCCTTAGCGGTGTGCTCGCCCTGCGGCGGTCCATCGAGGGTTGCGCGCACATAGCTACACGAGGTCGTCCCTGGGCGCCCTGTTTCATTCCTTCGTTTTTCAGACGGCCCGTTAGAACGGTATAGTAATGGAACGAGGCAACCTTTTATTTTAATTCGGTCCTCTGCCAAATTCCATTCTGCTTCCTCTTCCTTTAACCAGTCCAGACCTAAGATCAATTCTGGAATGTCATCTGCTACTAACGCTTTGGTTTCAAAATCACGTCCTTGTATCTTGAATTTCAAATTCATTTCGCCGGCCAACATTATCTCTGTTCCGTTAGCTGCTGTCAAGGTCTGCTTGGTTGGCTTTACATCGCGTGGCCTACTGTAACGAGTTGGCAAGATTACGCCTTGACAACCAGAGTCAATCATTCCAAAGACATCTTTTCCTTCTATTCTCATCTTAATATAGGCGCTACAACATTGGTTGACCTGATTCACTCTCACATGTTCGTCCATGTTATGGTCATGCATCGGTGCGTTGTAGGTGCGTTGGTCAGCGTCAGCTGTTGCAAATCTATCGCGGCCGTCAAAATTTCTGTTCCTCGGCTGTCTATAATTCGCATATTGTCTGTTTCTCTGCGGGCAGTTACGTATCTCATGAAAGTAACTCGAACAGGCATAGCATTGTTTGCGCTGATTTGTCTGTCTGTACGCGTTATTATTTGTTTGGAACCTATTTCCATATCTTTGATTCTGCTGCGGTGTTTGTTGTGATCTAAACAAATTCTGTCGCGGAGCACGGATGTATGTGTTGTGAAGAGGGTACCGTTGCGTTACGTCATAGTTTCGGTCAGGCGGCGTGCGTCGTTCTAACCGAGTCAACCGTTGCTCGAACATTTCTGCTTGTTCGTCTTCCTGCGTTCCAATCTGCGTCATCCTAACTTTAGCATGTGGCCTGTCCGTATTTCTATGCAGATTCCTCTCCGCTAGTTTGTAGGCATGGACCTTTGAAGCGGTCCGTGACGCTTCTGCTAATGTCTTTGGTTCTGTAATGCGGGTCTGTAAGGCAACCTCTCTGTCAATCAGAGCATTCAAGAACTGTGAAATGCCTAGACTTTCTCTGTGAGTGCTTTTCTCTCCGGGATACCCTTTCTCTAGCAAGTACGTGATTGCGTCCACCAGTTCGGGTATTCCTTCGCCTTCTTTCTGAAATCTCGATGACAATTGCGCTTGGAAAAGAATCATTCTTTCGTCATTCCCGTATCTGGTCTTGAGTCTCGCAATGACGTCATCAGGTGTCATCTCGTCTATTTCATCGTTCTCTCCGATAACTAGGCTAGCATTTCCCACTAAGGCATGAACTAAATGATGTAGCGCATCTCGAGTGTTCCATTGGTTGTGGCTCTTGCATATTTTGTATTTGCGCAAGAATTCAGTCAAGCATCCCGTTCCGTCAAATGGTAAAAGTTTGATAAAATGTCTCTGCTCTCTACGAAAATCTGGCGTATGGCTTGTTTCATTTCTTTCTTCATCTTGCTGTACATAAGCGTTGTTCGTCCTCCTAGCTT